>CABHPP010001174.1:24366-39820 GCA_902168425.1 Peromyscus attwateri | reverse complement strand
GGGGTGTGGGGGGGGGGGGGGGGGGGGGGGGGGGGCTATTCCAGACAGATAGAAACTGAGGAATGCTGAGTGTAGGCTTTTATCTCTCCATCAGCAATCCTTCTGTTTACCTTGTCAGAATTCAGCCTCTAGCTGAGCTCCACCTGTCATTTTGGGACATAGTCAGTGGCACTGCCTTTGTGTATGGAGGAGGTGGGGCCGAATAAGTAACAGTAGCTGCCTCATACCTGACTGACTGAGAACCCAGCAGTTGCCCCATCCTTGAGGCTGGGAAGCTCAGCAATTGGAGCAGTCCACAATGGCTGTCTCATACCAGAGACATCAGGAGTCTGGTAGTTGCTCAGTTCACAGAGCTAGGTGCCTCAGCAGTCCCAATCTGCTATGGAAAGTCTGGAGGGCTCCTGAAGAGACAGTGGTCCACCATCAGTGCCTGAAACCTGAACATGCTGGTTCTATATGAACAAAGGAATCAGCAGCAGTAGCAACAGGATGAATTTACTGTGTGGCTCTAGGGAAAGCCAAGAAAATACAAGGTAAATAAATCTTCCTTCTACCATGCCCCCTTTTATCTGGGCTTCTGTCAGAAGGTGAAGCCCACATTCAGAGTGCATTTTCCCACATCAATTAAGGCAATAAGGACAATTTCTCCATTGCAGCTCCCTATTCTAATGATTCTAATTCATGACAAATTCACATTAAAACCTATCCTCACAATCTCCAAGTACGTTTCTGGTATCTATTGTTTCTCTTGCCGTGGATTTCTAATGGGATCCAACAAGATACACATAATCACTTCAATTTGCTTGTGTTCATTAAAGCTTATACTAGCTATTTTGAATGTATCTATATCAGAGCTCTTCTCATTATTGGTCATAGCTCCCAAAATATACCAATACTTGAAATAAACATAAAATGTATAAGCCAGCACAGGAAATCGAAAGTCTAGAATCATGATTTTATTTATATTGGCACCCTCCTTGTTAGAGCTGTCACTGCCGTCATAGTGCTAATTAATGAGTACATTTTTGTGTACTGCACTGTACTGAGCCCTTTCGTTAGCTTATATGTTATTACAATGCCCTAATGCCATAGACACTATCATTGTTGGCTGAGTTATACACATAAAAGACTTTAGCAAATTAAGTTGTGAAATGCCAAACAAATAAAACATTATAGAATTGGATCTTCTGTGCCAGCTACTGTGAGCAAGTCATTTCCTGTTTCTGAGTCACATTCTATTTCTATTTCTCTGAAAGGTTTAGAAATTGAACATTTTCTATATAATTCATTACTCATTCTAAAATTCTATCTTACATTGTAAAATGATTCATTTTTCAAATCATGATGCAGCTTTGGAAATAGTCTTGGAGGAAAATCTCTGCTTCATATACACTCCAGAGGTTTACCATTAGAAAAGTTCACATTTGAATTAGTTCAAATAACAGAAATCCCTGCTGAAAATTGAAGCAAGCTAGACATATTGTACAAGGTTGAACCACTTAAAGAACAGATGAAATTTAGATATTTAAATGCAGGAATGAAGAATTATCCCAACACCTTCCCCACCTCTTGTCTCCTATGTATGAAATCAGAGTGCTACATAATAATGGTAGCATAAATGAGGAGACAGAGACCACACCCATTTATACTTCATTTCTTGTGACTAGCACATACAGCAGCACTATCTGTAACATGATGAGGTTGTAAGTCAAACTGGTGCAGAGTAAAGATATCTGGCCCACATCAAGACATGTGTGACCTTAGCCCATAATCAATTGAAATAGTAAAGATTTTTGGGGGGGAGGAGGAATTCTCAAGATAGAGTTTCTCTGTGCAACAGCCCTGGCTGTCCTGCAACTTGCACTGTAGGCCTGGCCTGGAACTCACAGAGATATGCCTGCCTCTGCCTCTGCCTCCTGAGTGCTGGGATGAAAGGTATGTGCCACCACTGCCCAGTTGAAATAAAGTTTTTTTAACTCTTGGAAAGTTAAATAAATTCACGTTTGAGTTCTAGGAAAAGTGAACATTCCAAAGGGGAATAGGCTGTGATAGTCATTCAATAATAATTTTTGCTGAAAGTATCCATCAAGACATTCCCAGTAGAGTGGCCATGTGATTATCCATTTTCTTACAGAATATAAATGCTCTCCTTGTTTCTGAAGTTATGGTCTGACTGAAAACTACCATAGAGATGAAATGTTTGTGGGGATGTGACGTGTGAAGGGAGAAAGTTAAAATACAGTTATTACTCATTACAGAATAAATTTTGATACTTATGTATTTTGCTTCAAGCTTTCTCCAATGCTCTCACTCTAACAAAATCTTTTGTGCTTTTTCCTTTGTGTATAATTCCTATGTTTTAGATAACTGTTAGCTGATAAATATATGCTCTTATGAGTTAGAATGCTGATTGATTTTCAGTTTTGTTTTGTTGAGATAGACATTCTCTATGCATCCCTGATTGGTCTGGAACTTTATGTAGATGAAGCTAGCCTAGAATTCACAGAGATATGCCTGCCTTTGCCTGCCAAGTGTTGGAATTAATGGTGTGCACCACACACCAGTCTGTTGGTTTTCATTTTCGATGGAGTACTTAGATTATTTTATTTTATCACTTAAATGGATGAAAAGATAGAGGACACAATATCTTAGTGGCATCTCGGTAGTGCCAAACTGCCTATTGGAATCCTCTTGGTCCTCCTGATGCAGGCAGCAACTTTTCACACAGTCTGAATGTTTTTAGAAATCCAGCTGCAAAACAATCTGGGATTTCTATTTGAGAATTTGTGTTTACATCCACATTTATGTGACATCTTTCAGAAAATGAGTAAATGAATAGTCTCCCAATGAGTACTTAGTGCTTATTAAGGATAGCTTCCTTTTTGAGCCACTCTAACCACAAAAGCAAAGCTGCTAACATTGGAAGATCTATAACATTAACAGTTGCAAATTAATGATCGTAGAATTAGAAAGTTTCCCAACTCTAACTCCATTAATATTAAGTATGTTAATAGGCAAATCAAATTCCTGGTCAATTTCAAAATTTGAATAATATGAAATACTAGCTTAACAAAGAGGAGTGGGTGGTTGTCTTGGGATTACTATTGCTATGATGAAACACTGTGACCAAAATTCAAGTCAGGGAAGAAATGATTTATTTGGTTTACATTTCCACATCATTCCATCATTGAAGGAAGTCAGACAGGAAATTAAACAGAGCAGGAACCTAGAGGCAAGAGCTGATGCAGAGGCCATGGAGGAGTGCTGCTTACTAACTTGCTCCCCATCGCTTGCTCAGCCTGTTTTCTTGTAGAACCCAGGACCACCAGCCCAGGGATGGCACCACCAAAAAATGGGCTAGGCCTTCCTCCATAAATCACTAATTAGGAAAATGCTGTATAGGATGTATTTCTTACTTGAGGTTACTTCCTCTCAGATGACTTCAGCTTTGTCAAGTTGATATAAAACTATCTGCCCCCTACCCCATCTAGTTTTTTACATTGGGAATGCAACCATGTTTGCTTCAACCCTTCAGTTCACATAGTTAGCAATGCTCTGTTTCAATTCTTTATTTATGGATTTGTTGTGCTATGATTAATTATGAATATTAGCATACACACTGCCTTATGGCAATTGTATTCCTAAGCCAGTTTCTAAAAACCTCTTTAATCCATGAATGGATGAATCAAAGAATTTCAAAACTTTCGGTGATAACTTGTCCTTTGATTAAAATTTCAAGATATTTTGTTTATGTGAGCAGAGTATCTTGTTCATAGTAGTAATTCAATGTTTCCAAATTGATCATTTCAATCTAGCTGATTACTTTAATGCTTAGCTCAAAGACCACATTGTTCCATGATGTTTAAAAGGAGACAGGGTTGTCTTGGAGACCGACCTTAGAACATTTTTAGTGATAACCAGCAAGTTCCTTCACATTCATTTTCTTATACGTAAAAAGTGGGAGTAATATGTACATTGTAGGATTTTGTTAAATAAAGAGGAAGAACAATGGGTAGGTTCATTCAGGAATTGAGCTAATATAAATATACCCTTTAGAAAAGAACTGTATTAGGAGAAAAGATCTCAAGATCACTGGAGTCACGATTAGCTTTTTGGTGGGAAAGTATTAGAATTAAATAGAACACTGTATAAGAAACAACATGAATGGAGTCTTAAAAGGAAACTTTCCTTTTAAACCTGGGAAGAGGCTTCTGGCCTAGAGTTAGAGAAGCTGTGAGACTTTTAGGAGGGAGCTGAGAGACAGAGAACAGGGTCGAAGAGTATTGTACATGCAGGAGGGCATAAGGGAGAGACAGAGCAGGCTGCTCCAAGGGGGAAGAGAGAAACTCCCAATGAATATGACCAGGAAGGCACAAGGGGAGATGGAGCAGGTATCTCCCAAGGGGAGGAAGGAAAGAAAGACGTCATGGTGGTCTTAGGTGGGACTTCTGGAGGGACTGAAGCTCCTAGAGGGAGGTGAAAGAAAGCCTCAATAAGGAGCTAAGCTGAGATGGATAAAGTGTCCTGGTGACAAGAATTTTAATCCAAGTCATCCCCAAACAGAATGAAAGATTTGTCCAAAAAAAATTTCCCAATCATAGAGAGTCATCCCTTCTCATGTTACTGGAGTCACAGCAGGATGAGAGGAGTTTCCTGCCATACCAGTATGGCTTTTGTAGTAACAGCAGACAAAGCACTCTGGGGTGACAATATTTACCCAGTAGATGAGAAGAGACAAGTGGTTAGAGCAGGTAGAGGATAAAACACCTGGAGAGGTAGATCTGAAGAGAGTTTTGGGGAAAAGGAACGTGTCAATAGAGGGGAAGTGTCTTAATATAGAGAGATGCCCAGAAGGACATAGACGTCAGGAGCCAAAGAGACATCTACTGAAAGTTGAATGGTTAGAGGAGGTCGGGAGGGGGAGCAGCTGGAGTCAGACTCTAGAATTTAGAGCCAAATATGGTGTGTGGCAGAAGCCAGCAGAAAAAAAAAATGATCCATAGATACCTGAGGAGAGTCAGATCAGCAGCTTGGTTCAGATAGGCCAATTTCCTCAGAAGGGAACTCATTTGCCATTCCTGACTTGTTTTGGCACCAGATGAATGGAAAAAAGAAACTGAAAAGGAGGACATACCTGCTTCTAAGTGTTACAGTGGAGGAGAAAGTTTATTGTAGATAAAAGAGAGATCAGAGCCAGAGGCAGAGACATCTGGGACAGTCCAGAGTGAATATGACCTGAGCCTGCCCATGTGAGGAGAGTGTGGAGGGGAAATGGGAAAGCAGGAGACCAGGGAACCAGAAGACCAAGAAGCCAGATAATCAAAAATGGCTGTATTTTGTAGGGAAGGGCAGCTGGGGAAGCTCTATCCAGCCCGTGGGCTGGGGAAATTTAGAGTAGTGGCAAAGTATGCCAGCCATACCACTAACAAGAAGGGACTGAGGGATGCTGGGAGAACCTGGCAGACAGGTAGATCTGCTTTGATATATTAAATAGACACCTCAGCTAGACATTTGTACTGAGTTTGAGACTTAACTTATAGGAAGTATCCAGGTGAGTACCAGCTCAATTTCTCTGTTCTATGACTAAAATATGTGGTGTATGCAGAGAAAGGATCTTCTTTTGATGGAGAAATAAGAACAGTGACCACAGTCTGTAATATCTGGGCATCTACATGACCTCAGTGGCCAACTACTCCAAAAGAATAATCTATTCCAGACAGGGAGTTTATTTGTTAGCCTGTGGTGTCTAGTAGGGACATTATCTTGTAATTATAGGGTAATTCCATTTAAGCTCATATTATATATGTGTATGTAAATATTTTAGGAAGCTTCTACAGTAGTGGATTTCTATATGGCTTTTTTGAAATATCTTTAGTATTAGTTATCCTGTCCAACATTCCCTCTTATATGCTACCTTCCATCCTTCACCTCATTTATTTTTTTCTGTTCTGTTATGCTCACTTATCCCTTTATTTTATTTCTATTTCTATTTTTTTATTGAAAATAGGTTCTTCTCTCATACAACCCTGACCACAGTTTCCCCAACCTCTCCTCTCCCCCTGATCTACTCTCCCTTTGTTTCCCTTCAGAAAAGAGCAGGCCTCCTAGAGACAACAACCAAACATTACAGAACAACATGCAATAAGACAAGGCAAAAGCACTCATATTAAGGATGAACAAGGCAACCCAATAGGAGGAAAAGAGTCACAAGAGCAGGCAAAAGAATCAGAGACATACCTGCTCCCACTGTTAGGAGTCCCACGAAAACATCAAGCTAACAGCTGTAACATATGCACAGAGGGCCTGGTATGGACCTATTCAGGCTCCATGATTGCCGCTTCAGTCTGTGTGAGCCCATATGAGCCCTGCTTAGTTGATTCAGTAAGTCTGGTGTCTTCCATCCTGTCTGATTCCTACAATCTTTCTCCCCCTTTCCAGCAGGGTTCACCAAGCTCTGAGGTGAGGAACCCAATGGAGACCTCAAATTTAGACTCTCCAGGCATGGCTGGCTGTGGCTGCATCTGCTCCCTTCTGCTGCCAGAGGAAGCCTCTCTGATGATGACTGGACAAGATACAGATCTATGAGTACAAGAGAATATCATTAGGAGTCATTTCGTTGTTGTTTGTTTGTTTTGCCAGTTTGTTTATTTTGCTAGGGTTCTGCCCTGGGTCTCCAGTTCCTGGCCCTCCAGGTAGGGTAGGGCATGGGCTCCCTCTAGTAGCTGGGGCCTCAAGTTGAACAGTGTCACCATTGCCCCAACACATCTTGCAGGCAGGACAAATTGTAGATGGAGGGTTTTGTGACTGTGTTGGTGCCCAGGTTTCTCTTTCTATAGTCTGCAGAATACCTTCCTGTGCCAGAGAGACTAGAACATATGGTGAAGGCTCCACGCAGGCACCAGCTCAACCTCTCTATGTTCAGTGAGCTGTGTGGATATTGTCCCCAGCAATGGGACTCACTGTCAGTTTTCAGAAAGTGATCCTCTGTCTTAGCACAAGCCTGGGTTGTTTTGGGATCTCCATGCTACCTCTTAGCCAACAACATTAAATGTAACCCATTCCCATCACTGGAAGCCTTGCCTTGCCACAAAAGATGACCATTTCAAACTCCATATCCTCCATCCTTCTCACTAGGTTCACCTTCATAGATTCTAGGAAGTTTCCACACACACACACACCCAGTCCCCTCCTAGTTCCAGATGCCTGTCCCTTTAACCCTTATACCACTGAGTTCTTTCTCCCTTCCCTTGACCCTCTCCAAAGACCCTTGATAATTTCCTGAACTCTATGGTTATTACAAATGGAGCACACATATCTGAAGATTCAAAGTTAACATCCATAAATGAGAGAAAGCATGTGATGTTTATTTTTCTGGTCTATGTTATCTACTCAGAATGATTGTTTCTAATCTTATACACTTACCTAAAATTTTCATTTTTCTTAATAGCTGAATAATATTTCATTTTGTAAATATACCACAATTTCATTGTCCATTTATCAGTTGTTGGGCATCTAAAGAGTTTCCATTTCTTGCTTTTGTGAATACAGAAACAATAAATATGGATGAGCAGGTATTTCTATAGTTGGATATAGAGTCTTTTGAGCATCTGTCCAAAAGCTGTATATCTAGATCATGTCAAAGAGCTATATCCAGTTTTTAGGAACCTCCACTGATTTCCAGTGGCTGAATGGGTTTGCACTCCTATCAGCAGTGAATATGTTTTCTACTTTTCCCATATTCATGCCAGCATCTGTCATTATTTGCTGGTTTTATCTCAGGCATGTTGACTAGGGTAAGATGAAACCTGAAGATAGTTTTTGTTTGTTTGGTTGGTTGGTTGGTTTTTCAAGACAGGGTTTCTCTGTGTAGCTTTGTATGTGTTTGTATATAGGTCATGAAACTAGAATGTGACTTTGGGTAGGAATAAAGTTACTTTAACAGGGAGGAAGGCAGAGGCAGGTGGATCTCTGGCCTTGAACTCACAGAGATCTGCCTGTCTCTGCCGCCTGCCTCTGCCTCCCGAGTGCTGGGATTAAAGGCGTGGACCACCACCACCACCACCACCACCACCACCACCACCACCACCCGGTCCTCAAGATAGTTTTAATTTGCATTTTCCTTATGGCTAAGGATGTTGAACTTAAGAAAAAAAAGAATTTCTCTGTCATTCATTTGTCATCTTTTGAGAACTCTCTGCTTAGTTCCATGTTGTATTTTTAAATGGGTTGTTTTTCTTCTTTGATGTTTAGTTGTTTTGAGTTCTCAAAGATACTTTAAATGGATTTTAAAAATAGATTTTACTTGAAATGCATTATGTTATTGGGAGAGGGGCTTGAGCCAGCATAAATCCAGCCAGAAGCAAGAGCAGAATCTAAGATGGCTTTTTGGATTTTTATCTTTAAGTTTAATCCCCAAAGGTACTCTATCAAAAAGTAGTATTCCCGAGATTTAGAGTATTAAAAATAATATGCCAAAAGTTTAACTCAAGGATGTAATTAACTTTTTTGTAACTCATGAATCAGGCAGTTTCATAGCTGAAGAATACATCTCTTGGATATAATAGAGTTGAATATATATGTTAATATACATTATTTGCTTAACTGAAGACGAGGCGAGTTCAAGTTATTTATCTTGTATACGTTAAAGCACACACACACACACACACACACACACACATATATATATATATATACATACATATAGATAGATAGATATCATATAAAAATATTTTTTTCAGGACTGACCATTTGATATTGGTAACCAATTGATGTGCTCTTCCGTGGGAAAGACTAATTCTCCTGATCTCAGCATTCCTTAGTTGCCTGTAGTTCTTTGTGAGGTTGAGGCCTCATGGGCTTTTCCCCATCCACATTAGCATATCTATCGGTGTCGTCCTTGTTCAGCTCATGTTTAGGCAGTCATGTTGGTAAGTCTTTATGGGGGCAGCTTCTGACATTCCTAGGAGACACAATCTCATGGCAAATTTTCTGTTCTCTGGATTTTGCAAATTCTTTGGCCCACATTCTTTAGCCTGGGGTACAGGAGTTGCATTATAGATTGTGACTAAGTTCCACAATTCTGCATTCTGACCTTTTCACTATGATTCCATTTCTCCAAACGCTGTTTTCTCACATGTGAGATATACAAAATAACTATTTCATCTACTTGGAATTGTTGTAAGAATCAAATAAAATATTGTTAGTGTTTAATATTTATGTTTCAGGAAAAACCTGTCATGAGTTAAAGTGAACTGACTCAGTGTGTAAAGGTATCTGTTGTTACTAAGCCGATATCCTGAGTTTGATCCCCAGAACCCACATAGTGGAAGGGAAAAACCAAGTTCTGCAAGTTGTTCTCTGACTTTCACATCAATGCCTCATGAACACACTAATTAATTGTTGTAATAAAATATTTTTGCAAAAAGTGCACTGAAAAAAAAAAATGAAAAAGTGCACTGAAACTTAACCTTTAAAGGTACTGATATTAAGACATGGGGACTCTGTGACATGATTAAGTAATGGGTACTCTACCTTCATGTACGGGATTAGTGTCCCCATATCAAGATTTGAGGACCCTTGTTTGCCCTAATTGTTTCTTCTTCTATGTGAGGATACAGCAAGAATCACCATATATTAATTGCACTTGAACTCTGTTAGTACATAATATGGTATTCTCCAGTCTTCAGAACCATGAGAAAGAAATTCATACTTTATCAGTTATCCAGTCTTACAATGGCATCTCCCATTTATACATAAGGAACAAAATATGGCATAGGAAGTGCTTGAAGGAAACATATCAATGAGATTTCCTGTTTAATTCAGAGTACCCAGAAGGCTGAGTTCAAAAGTAGCTGTGACAAAAGCTGGAGTGAGACTGTAAGTGCCTCTGAGGGCTTCATGAACTCAATAATTCATTAATGGAGAATTCACAAGCTCACTCTAGAATTAACAACAAATTTCCTTTGTAGGAATTCAAGAATGGAGGGCTTGACTCCTTTAAAATTGATAAATACTCTATATGCTGAAGATGTGCTAATAGGTGAGTTGAGACAAGTTCACAGAAGGTAATGCCAGAAGGGTATTTCAAGACTCTTACTTAGGTAACCTGTTTATCTCTTACCATTAGATATAAACAAGTCTGACCTGCTGCACTTTATGATAGAGAGTTGAATACAATCTTGTATTAACATCCATTAATTTAGCTGCAATCACATCTTAATTAATAAGAGGAGTGACACTTGAATTTTCTTAATGTCTAACACAAATGATCATGCAGTCAGGACAGACACGTTATTTTAAGGATGAAGAGATAAAATGTGCAAGCCACCTATAAATTTTGTGAAATGGTCAATTAGTTTCTCTGTAAAAGAACATTGTTTTGGAAGGGGGAAGGTAACAGGGAGAAAGAGACTATATTATTCCCACACACATTGTTGTAAAACCATGGTTGTTTCCCTCCACCCCACAAACACTTTACACAGCTTTATATAGTCGGTGCCACAAAATATACCAAGCAAACAACTGACACATTAGTTAAGAGGCCTTCTATTTTACTTTGACAGTTCGTGATAATGGAATTTAATTGTGGAAAAAAGAGAATAATTTTAGCTGAATGTCATTTGGTTCATTCAAACTGGGAATCAGGGACATTTTTAACAAAGGTTTTGAAACTTCTTTTGAAATCAGGAAGCTGCTATGCACAGATAAGAGGAGAGGTTTGAGGATTCTCTATCAGAAATTTCAAGGTTTTTTCCATCTGCTTTTTCACATTAACTGGTAATTATCCAGAAAGGCACATAATAGTGAGGAAATGACAGAAGCCAACAAAGGTTTTCCTAAGATATGTAAATTGTCAGTGATCGGCAAGGTGCAACAGAAAGGCTTTCTACAGCACAATTATTTATGCCAGTTCAGTTTGCTTTTAGGTAGCAGTTACTGCCCGCTGCAGAGCAGCTCCTTATCACCAGCTCTGCACATTAGCTTTCACGAGTCACTAAGAAAACGTGGCGAAAAGGTTGCTTAAAAGGCTGGTGCTTGTCCCTTATTTAGAGATGGGTTTCTGAGAAATAGTATTTTGATGATGAGGCTGTCACATTAAACAATAAAAATGTTCTTTAATTTTGCATATGGTGTGGGTGGAGAGGTTGTATACATATTTGTGTATGTATGTGCTATATATACATGCATACACATATAACACACACACACACACACACATATATATATATATATATATATATATATATAAATACAGCATGAATGTGAATTATATGAAGACCTTGCATATAACCAAATGATGCATCCTAAGGTTAATTTCAAATTCTTTTCTAGGAATGCCTTAATGTAAAGTCCTCTTTGGTTTGTTTACAGAACCTTTTCTGGCCAATAAAGTTTGGCTAGGGCTGACAAAGAGAAATACCCTATCAAATCTGTGACAGGTCCACAGTCCTGGCTTCTTTCTCTTCATACTTGCTTTGGTCTATATACAGTGTTAATCATATAATATATATTATATATCATAGTATATTAATACATATAGCATATATAAATATATAGTATGTATATATTCACAGATACAGCAAAATGAAGAATCTTAATGTTAGAAAAAATAGTTGCAGTGATGTTTTATTGCATCCATCATAGTTGGAAATTCTACTAAAAATGAACTAAAAGTTTTTATAGAAAAGTGAACTCACTGCATCTGAACAATGAGCCTATGAGATGTTTATTACTATTTCTACCTCCAGATGAGGAAAGAGAACCAGAAAAGCTTAACTGTTTAAACCTACATTTGAAGTACTAAGGTATACCTATTCCCTGGAGTCTATTGCTTCGTGAACTAAAAGACAGCTATTTAAAAATGAATATTGGGATCTCTGCATCTGCTTCCATCTGCCAGGCCAAGTTCTGGGAGTCCAGTTGAAGAGAGGGAAGAGGAACTATAGGAGCAACTGGATGGGGGGTGGGGTGGGGCAAGAACATCATGAGGAAATCTACAGAGACAACTGAAGCAAGCTGAAAGAAACTCACAAACTTTGGACCCACAACTGTGGAACCTGCATGGGACTGGACTGGACCCTCTACATACGGGAGACAGTTGTGTAGCTGGGTCTATTTGAGGGGCCACTGGCAGTGTGTTCAGGACCTATCCCTGGTGCATGAGCTGGCTTTCTGGATCCTATTACCTATGGTTGGACACTTTGCTCACCCTTGAGGCAGCAGGGAGGGGCTTGGTCCTACCTCAACTGAATGTACCAGGCTTAGCTGTGCCCCCATGGGAGAACTTACTCTGTTGGAGGAGGGGATGAGGGATGGGTCAGGGGTGAGGGGAAGGCGGGAGTGGAGGGAGCAGGAGGAGGGATGAGAGGGGAATCTGTGTTTGGTATGTAAAATGAATTAAAATTTTAAAAATGAATATTTGTTTAAAAAAATACAAAATAACAGATATTTCTTAATTTTTCCCATGAGTCTCTGGTTTGGATCATTGTTTTATTTCTTCCTTTGAATAGTTCTTTCATTTTCCCTCTAATTCCAGTATAAATTCTACCTGTGGCTTTGTGCATTTCCTTAGCTCAAAGACTTCATGACTAGCCTTCCAAAGAGACTCTTGAACAGCCATGAACTTTGAATCTTTCTGCTATAATTTTATTGTAACGCATTGCTATAATCTTCCTCAACCATGTACAGTTAGTAAATATACATAGATAAAAATACATTCCATTATCAATAAATTTTAAAAGTATTTAATTATATTGTCCACAAGTACCATATTCATGAGACTGAACTCTTTCAATGGCCCTCCTATGAGATAACCAATATACACAGACATCAATCATTGGTTAAAGAAACAAATATGTGCTGATTTTTCAATATACATTACCAAGATGGATATTAACATTAAAATGAATTTAATTGTATTTATTGTCCTTTGTTTTCTTAAATGTCTAGCCCTTAAAATAGCTGAGATATTTTAAGAAGAAAATAAAGGAGAAACTAAAGAATTAAGCCTCAGAATAATGTTTAATATCACCTAGTCTCTTAGGTACCTGAATAAGTAGTTCAGTATATGAGGATCTCTTTCCCCTCAAAGTTTTCCTGTTTGTCATTCACACTGCCTGTTATACATTTTGATTTCCTAGAATGTATTGATATGGTGGGATAGTATCATTGATTTCAACTCACTTAGAGTCCTAAATATGGGATAACTGAAGTCCATAGACATACAGCAGTACAGCTCACCAAAGTCAGGAAAGTGATGAGCCCCAGAGTATGACACAGCATTTTATTTACTTCACGGTATCATCTAAAGGGCAATGGGAACAAGGAGACCTGTGAATGCAGCCCAAAACAAAGCATATTCTTACTTAAAACACTATGAGAATTTTTGCTAACTTTATTGTGTTTGTGTCACAAGGTCAAAAGGTTGAACATACCTGAATGAGATCCCCCTATCTAAATTCACTATATAATGCTAGGTTGTGTTTGTCTATGGTGCTTTATTATACAAAGATTATCAAAACAGAAACAGGACTGATAATTGACCCTAGGGAAGAAAAACTGTCGGTGACTCGGTATAGGCTGACAAAAGTGTCTTTCTGAAATAATAATAACACTAATTAACTAACGAAGATCATTCATATTACATACTCCCAAATTTTGAATGGAGGGTTGTTAAGTTGGAAAAAAGAGAGAGACATGCAGAGACAAACAAGAAGTCCTTGACTGAGGTAGATATGCCATGAAAGAACAAATCAAAGGGTACAGAAGAGAGAGAGAAAAACAGAGTGAAAAGTGTAGATAGGAAGGGAGGAAAGTAAAGGAGAAAGATAATGAGATGGGAAAGATTGAAAGATAAATAGGACAGAAAGCCAGAGAAAGAGATAGGAAGGGAGAGAGAGAGAACAGTAGATATTTTTTATTTTGAAGAGAAACATTTTCTATTTCCTACTCTAATTCATACAAACTATTGCAAATTTTCTTTCTTTTTTTGTAGTTTAAATATGTATAGTTTATTATATGTATGTTTTTACGTCTTAGAGCTGTAATTTTTTATTCTTTCTTTCTTTATTTCTTTTTTATTAAGAAAACTTTTACATTCATTTTACACACCAATCAGAGATCCTTCTCCTCCCTCCTCCCACCCCCCAAGCTTCCCCCTCCCAACCTACTCCCTACTCCCCCCAACACAAGAAGGCAAGGCCTCCCATGAGGAGGCACATCTGGTAGAGGCAAGTCCAAGCCCCTCCACCCCCACACCCCCCAACCCCCGAGGCTGCATGAGGTGTCCCATCATAGGTAGTGAGCTCCAAAAAAGCTCATGCACCAGGGATGGATTCTGATCCTACCACCAGGGGGCCCTCCAAGCAGATCAAGCTACACAACTGTCTTGCCATGCAGAGAGCCTAGTCCAGTCCATGCAGGCTCCACATGCATTGATCCAACTTTCATGAGTTCTCACTAGTTTTGGTTTGGTCATCTCTGCAGGTTTCTCCATCATGATCCTAATGCACTTGCTCATAAAAGTCCCTCTTCTCTCTCTTTGACTGGACTCCTGGAGCTCTGCCTGGTATTTGGATGTGGATCTCTGTATCTACTTCCATCAATCATTGGAGGGAAGCTCTGTGATGACAGCTAAGGTATCCATCAGTATGATCGCTGGGGTAAGCCAGTTCAGTTCAGGCACCCTCTCCACTATTTCTAGTAGTCCAAGCTGGGGTCATCCTTAAAGTTAATCTCTGATTTTCTTGGAATCCAAATAGTTTAAGAATGACAAATACAAACTGACAGCACATGATTTTATAGATATAAAAAATGAAACATGCTTCATAGTAGAAGACATATATGCATGTGTACAGACCTTCATTATACATGTATATGTGTGTATGCTTTTATTTTTATCACTCTTTCTACTTATTTTACATAATCTGAAGTTTGCAGCCTATTAAGCCAAACTTTGTATAGTAACTCTCCGAAATAACTACAGTAACATAGAAAACACACAAGAGATAACAGTTTTGAAATTATCATATCCAGATGGCAGGCTTAATATCAGCTGGTAGTTTTTTTCTATTTCTTCATATTTCTTCACAAAGCCTAGGATAAAGAATTTCAAAAGCTCATAAATTTATGGAATATTAACTACTTAATGGCAATAGAGTTGAAAGGACATTTTACTGGAGAAAGTCTACCTTCTGTTTCTTAAGTTCTGAGTGGATGATGTCAATGAAGCCATGCTGGTGCAATCTTATATCCTCTTTAGACTTTTGAAATAGTAAAACATTACAATTCATGTTGGAGATATATGCTAGTCAATTTGGTTCACTATAACAAAATAACAGAGAATGAGTTTAAATGAGAAAGTATTGTTTTAGAACAATCATTCAACACATGGCTGCTTGGCTTTCTTCCTTCCTTCCTTCCTTCCTTCCTTCCTTCCTTCCTTCCTTCCTTCCTT
>CABHPP010001174.1:0-12376 GCA_902168425.1 Peromyscus attwateri | reverse complement strand
TCCACCGCCCAGCTACACAGCAATCCAAGGAGTAAGAAGTATAGAAAGGTAAAAGCCCAGAGGCAAATGGTAGATGGGATAGCTTAAGAAAAGCTGGCTAGAAATAAGCTAAGCTAAGGCCGAGCATTCATAAGAATAAGCTTCTGTGTATTTACTTGGGAGCTGGGTGATGGGCCGCCAAAGAACAAAGTGGAAAAAAAAACTACAGGCATTCTATACTGATAACTGACAGAATAGATGTCAACAATAGCAACAACAAAATGAGTGCAATTAAAACTAATCAGAAGAGATAAAGAATGACATTTCATTATAATCAAGGTAAAAATTAACCAATAAGAAATTATGATTTCTGAACACAAATGCACCAAACTCTAGTTTACTTGATAACACAAAAATGCAATCCCAATAAAAATTCCCATCTCATTTATCACAGAAATAGGAAAAAAAATCTTAAAATTCATATGGAAACACAAGAGATCCCAGGTAACCAAAACAACCCTGAGAAAAAAGAACAATACTGGAGGAATGGTCATTCCCTATCTCAAAATGTATTATAGAGCCATAGTAACAAGAAGAATATGGGACTGGCACAAAAATATCCACACACATATGCTCAGTGCTAAATGGACTCAGTGGGTTATAAAAGAAAAGAAAGAAAAGCATATAAAGTCAGAAGGGTAATATGGGAGGGATAGGAGAAAAATTGCAGTAGGGGTGAGCATGGTCAAAATACATTGTATACATTATGTACTTCTCAAAAAATAGGTAAAAATAGGTAACTTTAAAATAGGGAATCTGTACAGATGAAGAAAGAATGATACAATTGATCCAGTCTGAGTAATATTGGAACATTTATTTTTAAAAAATTACAGAACAAGTCTGGACCGGGTTTTCTGAGCATATATTATAGCTTTCAATTTAGCACTTTTATGGGACTCTTTAATGTGTGAACGATTGAGCCTCTGATTCTTGTGCCTTCTCTTGAGGCTCTTTTGTTGGTTTGCCTTGTACATTTTGAAGTGATTTTTCAAATTTTATCTTATAATATTTATTTTGTTATATTTTGTTGTTAAAACAAAATATACTGAAAATAGTATAAAATTCAACAGCTCAGCAAAATTTATGCAATTAATATTTTAAGCTGAGAATGAATTAGCTAAAAGAACATTTGAAAAACTGATTGAAAATTTCCCCAGCTGACAAAGGGACAAGACTGTTGATCCACAAAGCTGAACAAATCCCCAGTAGTGCACATGCCAAGGGATCCATTTTAAGGCACATAATAATTAAACTTTGAAACTGAAAATCATAAAATTATCTGAAAAGCATACTCATATAACCTCCAGAGGACTGCCATATAGAATGACAATGGATTTCTCATCTGAAATCACAGAAGGTTGAATAAAATGGGACAAAAATTGGCAAGTGCTGGAAAAAAGAATGACCAATTCAGAATTCAATACCCAATTAAAAAATTAGTCTTCAAGAATGCAAAGAAAATAAAGAAATTGTCAAGAGACACAGAATTTATTGCTGGTAAATGCACCCTTACAACTATTTGTAAGAATTTTGCACTGACAAGACTGCTCACTGGGTAAAGGCATTTGGTACCAAGATTGATAGTTTGAATTTGATCCCTCAGACCCTACATAATGGAAGGAGAAAACTGGCTCCTGCAAGATATTCTCTGACTTGTGCATGTGCATGTTGTTGCACATGTATGCATATGATTACTGTCACCCAAAAGTGAATAAAATGTAATAAAGAACCTTTTAGAAAGTATGAAATTCATTTGAAATACAATATCATGACTCAAAAAACACTGAAAGGTGTAAGTGTTTATTTTGGCTTAGAGCTCCAAAAGAATATAGTGTATCACAGTAGGGGAAGACATGGCAACATACATGGGAAGAAGCATGGTGGCAAGAAAGATGTCTTAGTTTCTGTTCTATTGCTGTGAAGAGACACCATGACCAAGGCAGTTTTTATAAAAGAAATCATTTAATTGAGGGCTTGCTTATGGTTTTAGAGGGTTAGTCCATGATCATCATAACAGGAAGCAGACAGACATGGCTCTGGAGCAGTAAGAAGATGAGAGCTTTATATCATGATCTGAAGTCAGCAAGCAGAGAGAAATAGAGATGCAGAGAGAAAGACAGACAGATACAGAGAGATATACAGAGATAGACAGAGATACAGAAACAGAGAAAGAGAGATAGAGAGGGACAGATATATCTTTAATCTAGAACTTTTAAGGTGGGAAGGTGCACTTTTAATCTAGGCCACACCTTCTGCTGGCAGCCTATATAAAGGACATGGAAGAAGGAAACTGCTTCCCTTTGCCTGCCTGCTCTTGGCCTTGCTGGCAAATCTATTCCTTCACTAGTATTAAAGCCTACTTCTTTAGGATTCTAGTTTATCCTGAAGACCAGCTGAGACATACAACCTCGTTGATTGAACAACTACTGGATTCTTGGAATTGCATTGGTAGACAGATTTTGTTGGACTAACTGGACCACAGTCTGTAAGTTATTCTGATAAATCATCCATGGTTTTTTTTTTTGTGTGTGTGTGTGTGTGTGTGTGTGTGTATGTATGTATGTATGTATGTATGTTTGTATGTATGTATGAAGTATCTGGGATAACCTTTCCAATCTGCCAACACCTACAGTTACTGAAGCCTCTCCTGGAAGCTTGGAAAGCACTGAAAGCCAAGCCCATGATGTGAACTGTTTTACAAATTTGAGACAATTTTTTTTTGATTACTCTCATTCACCAGTTGTGAGAGGCAATGGATTTGGTTACTCTGTACATAAAACTTTTGACAATTTGTGGAAAAATAAGGAAAATGATGATGCTGTCTGGTTGTTCCTAGCATCTCTAGATAAATTGACAAAGGACAGGAAAGATCTCTGTGATAAAACCAATTTCTAGTATCTCAGGATATGTTGAATGACAATGAACTTAATGATAAACATGGCTGATTTCAAATGTTCATAAATCATCTAAAGGTTTCTAAGTTTACCCTGGAAGAGAATCTTCTGTCCAGCAGCCACAGAGCTCAAGTTGCAGAAAATCAAACTGAAGTCCTTATTATAAGGTTGGATGAATTGAAATGAAAATTCAAGTCTCAGGCTCAGAAGGTGTTTATGGTTAAAGTACGGGCATTGATAGGTAAAAAATAGGATCCTCCAGCCTCAGCAGAGGACTATGGCCACTCCCATCCCATGAAACATCTTTTCTGTCTTTGACTGAGGAAATTAATCTTTCATTATCTACTAAACAAGCAGTGATTTTCTCTGAAGAAAATGCCCAGCAAGACAATACTGATGTCCCTCAGGACCCACCAATAGTTGTATCTAGACCTATAACTAGACTTAAATGTAAGCAGGCTTCTAGACAGAAGATAGAAAGTATAGTCTATGAGAAGGGGTGATACATTATTAAAGAACATAATGAGTTTGTTAATTCATTCAAGCAGAAGTCTGGGGAATATGTGTGGGCATGGATTTTAAGGGTGTGGAGTAACAGTGAGAGGAACATAAAACTGGATCAAGCTGAGTTTATTGATACAGGCCCTCTGTTTGGAGATTCTAGGTTTAATATAGAAGCTGGCACAGTTTTAAAATGTGTCAAAAGTTTGTTTGAATGGCTAGAAAAGCTGAAAGGAAGGCTTTAGAGTTGCCACTGGCATAGGAAAATTGTAAATCAAAAAGAGTATCACATCCCTGATGAAAATGCAAAATTAGTGCTACCGTCAAGGACTTGAAAGATGCAGGGGTGGTGGTTCCCACCACAGCTCCCTTGAACTCACCTATCTAGCCAGTTCAGAAAACAGATGGATCATGTTGACTCTCAAAAACTCAATCAAGTAGTGACTCCAAGTGCAGATGCTGTACCAGATGTAGTGTCCTTGCTTGAGCACATTAACACCTCTCCCAGTACATAGTATGCAGCTATTTATCTAGAAAATGCCTTTCTCTTGGTTCCTGTCCATAAGGACCACCAGAAGCAATTTGCTTTCAGTTGGCAAGGCCAGCAGTATACCTTTACAGTTTTGCCTCAGGGGTATATTAATGCTCCAGACGGTGTCATAACTTAATTGGAAGGGATCTTGATTATCTATCTCTTCCACAAAACATCACACTGGGGCACTATATTGATGACATTATGCTGATCAGACCAAGTGAGCATGAGGTAGCAACCACTGTGGACATGTTGGTAACACATACGTATATCAGAGGGTGAGAAATAAACCCAAACAAAATTCAAAAGTTTTCCATCTCACTGAAATTCTTAAGAGTCTAGTATGTGGGGCATGCAGAGATATTTCTTCTAGGGCGAAGGATATGCTATTGCACCAGGCCCCTACCACCATCAAGAAAGAAGTACAACATTTAATGGGCCTATTTGGATTCAGAATAAAGCACTTTCCTTACCTGAGTGTGTTATTCCAGCCCATATAAGTGACTCAGAAAGCTGCTAGCTTTGAGTGTGGCCTGGAGTAGGAGACAGATCTTCAACAGATCTTAGATGCTATGCAAGCTGCTATACCACTTGGACCATATGATTCAGCAGACCCAATAGTACTTGATGTGGCAGTGGCAGATTGGGATGATGTTTGGAGCCTTTTGCAGGACCCTATAGGCGAATCATAGAAAAGATATTTGGGATTTTGAAGCAAGACTTCTGCAGCATCTGCAGACAACTGCCCCCCCCCATTTGAGAGACAGTGCTTGGCCTGCTATTGGGTCTTAGTGAAAACTGAACACTTGACAATGAGCAACCAAGTTACCATACAACCTCAGCTGTCCATCATGTGCTGGGTCCCATCTGACCCATCAAGTCTTAAAGTGAGATGTGCACAGCAGCAATCCATTGTCAAATGGAACCAATCAATTTACATGAAAATCTTCCCCAAATACCTATGGTTTCTCTTCTGTTACAATGCTTTCTGCTCCCAAACATATACCTATAGTATCATGATGTTTTCTCTGTGATGGGTTGACCAAGGAAGAGAAGACTAGGGCCTGGTTTGCTGTTGGTTCTGCATGGTATGCAGGCAACAACCAGAAGTAGACAGCTGTAACATTACAACCCCTTTCTGAAACAACACTGAAAGACATGGATGAAGGGAAATCTTCACAGTGGGCAGAACTTTGGACAGCACACATGCTCATAAATTTTGTTCGGAATAAGAAATGGCCAAGTGTGTGATTGTTCACTAATTCAAGGGCTATAGCCAATGGATTTGCTGAATGTTTAGGGACTTGGAAAAAGCATGGTTGAAAAATTGGCGAGAAAGACATCTGCGGAAAAAGAATGTGGAGAGATCATTTTCAATAGACAACGGATGCAAAGATAATTGTGTCTAATGTAAATGGCCATTAAAATGTGATTTCATCAAAGGAGGAATTCAATAACCCTTTCTATAGAATGTCAACCTCTTTCTCCCTCCACGCATTCCTACCATTGTCCAATGAACCCATGAATAGGGCAGCCACGGTGGTAGAAATGGAGCTTATTCATGGGTTCCACAACAAGGACTGACATTGCAAGACTGGCCTGGCTACAGCTGCTGTTGAGTGCCAAATATGCCGACAACAGAGACCAATACTGAGCCCCATATATGGCACCATTCCTCAGGGTGACCAGTCAGCAACCTGAAGGCAGGTTTACTAGACTGGACCACTTCCTTAGTGGAAAGCACAACATATTGTCCTTGCTGGAGAAGATATTTATTCTGCCTGTGGATTTGGCTTCCTGCATGTAAGGCTTCTGCCCAGACTACCAGTCATGGATTTACAGAATGCCTTATCCCCCATCATAGTATTCCACATAGTATTGCTTCTGACCAAGAAAATCACTTCATAGCCAGAGAAGTGTGACAGCGGGTCCACGGTCATGGGACCAGCTGGTCTTACCACATTCCCTACTATCCTGAAGCAGCTGGTTCAATAGAAAGATGGAATGGCCTTTAGAAAACACAGTATTAATTAGGTGGCAGCAGCCTGGAGGACTTGGGCAGGATTCTCCAGAAGGGACTTTATGCTTTGAGTCATCACATAATATATGGTACAGTTTCTCCCATAGCCTGAGTTCACAGGTAGAAGGATAAGGAGGTGAAAAGAGAATGGTTCCACTCACTATCACCCCTAAACTAGGAAAATTTTAGCTTCCTGTTCCCAAGGACCTTAAGGTCTTCTAGCCTAGAAGTTTGATTCCAGATTGAGGAGAGCTCCTACTAGAAGACACAACAAATATTCCATTGAAGTGGAAGCAGATTTCCCTCTGGCCACTCTGGGTTTCTGATGCCCTTAAGCCAATAGGCTAAGAAAATAATAACAGTGTTAGGAGGGGTGATTGATTCAGATTACCAAGGGGAAATTGGAATGCTTATCTATAGTGTTAGTAGGAAAGACTATGTCTGGAGAGTAGGAGATCCATTAGAATGTCTCATGGTACCACCATGTCCTGTGATTAAAGTCAGAAACTGCAACAGCCTAATCCAGGCAGGATGACAAAAGGCACAGACCCTTCAGGAATGAAGGTATGGGTCACTCCTCCAGGAAAAGAGCCAAGACCTGCTGAGGTCCTTGTTGAGAGTTGCGGAAATACAGAATGGGTAGTAAAGGAAGGTATTTATAAATACCATCTAAGGCTACATGACCAGTTGCAGAAATGAGGACTATAACTGACATAAGTATTACCCTCAAATTTTTAAAGAATGTGTTTGTACAAATATATGTGCTTTCTTTCCCCAATTTCTTTATCATATAATGCAGCATTAATTAAGAGAATATCAGTGATTATTTTATTTAAGTTTGAGATGCTAGAAGAATGTCCCTCAAGGTACAGTTCCACCTATTCTAAAATTTATAATGTGTTTGCAGTTATATAAGAGATAGTTATCATGTTTGGTATAATTATGACCTGGTTAAATTATTTTTTTTTTTTTTTGGTTTTTCGAGACAGGGTTTCTCTGTGTAGCTTTGTGCCTTTCCTGGAACTCACTTGGGAGACCAGGCTGGCCTCGAACTCACAGAGATCCGCCTGCCTCTGCCTCCCGAGTGCTGGGATTAAAGGCATGCGCCACCACCGCCCGGCAACCTGGTTAAATTATATAATGCATTTGCTGTTTTACATAGGATGATTATATCATGTTAGGCATAATTATGACCTGGTCATTGTTTTCATTTGGAAACTAAGCATGGTATAAGTAAATACGTTTGTGTGTCAAGTTGGCAAGGGGTGGACTTGTGATGGCAATTCTTGGCTACATCTAGGTTTAACTACAACCCAAGTGAGTGGGTACACCTGTGTGGAATTTTTCTTAATTAAATCATTTATAATTGGAAGAAAAAAATTTAGTCTGAATCTTTTGAGGTGGAAAGATACACCTTTAATCTTGGCCAAACTTTCTGCTGGCAGCCTATATAAAGGATATAGAAGAAGGAAGCTTTTGTTCTTTGTCTGCTTGCTCTCCCTCTCATGAGAAAAACCATTCCTTCCTTGGCATTAGATTCTACTTATTTGGGATTCTGGTGTATACTGAAGACCATCTGAGACATCCAACCTTGTGGACTGAACAAGTACTGGTTTTTGGACCTTGCATTGGTAGATAGCCATTGCTGGACTAGCTAGATCACAGCCTATAAGCCATTCTAATAAACTCTCTTTAGATGTATATATTCATTCTATTAGTTCTGTTCCTCTAGAGAACCCTGGCTAATACACCTGGGAAACAGAAGTGCCTGTGAAAATATAGACATTAAGAATGTCACATAAATACTATGCTTTAATTGGTAAAACATTTCCCATGTTTGTGTAAAATGACACCAAGAATACCATATTTAGAGTTCCAGAATGTGAGACAAGAGAAAGGATTAAAAATATTTGGGAAACAAATGGCCAAGATTTCCCAAACATAATGAAAGACAATCAGTACATACACACACAAAAAAAAAACCCTTAAAATCTCCAAATTGGATACACTCAAAGGCATTCATACTTAGGTACAGCATAATAAAACTTTCAAATGCCTAGAACTAAAAGACAATAGCTTTTATTTGTGGTGATATTGTGTTCCCAAAAATGTTGTGCACCCTAATAAACTTATCTGGGGTCAGAGAACAGAACAGCCACTAGATGCAGAGGCCAGAAAATGGTGGCACATGCCTTTAATCCCAGCATTCCAGAAGCAGAGATTTGTCTGGATCTCTGCGAGTTCAAGGCCACACTGGAAACCGCCAGGCATGGTAACAAGAGCCTTTAATCCCAAGAAGTGATGGCAGAAAGCAGAAAGGTATTTAAGGTGTGAGGATCAAGAACTAGAGCTGGTTAAGCTTTTAGGCTTTTAAGCAGCAGTTCAGCAGAGGCTTCCAGTCTGAGGAAACAGGATCAGCTGAGGAATTGGTGAGGTGAGGAAGCTGTGGCTTGTTCTGCTTCTCTGATCTTCCAGCATTCACCCCAGTATGTGGCTCCAGCTTTGTTTTTATTAATAAGACCTTTTAAGATTCCTGCTACATTTATTTACACGAAGAAATTGAAAGAAACAGCATGAGTTGCATTGCTATATAAAAGACTAGTAAACAGAATTTTAACTACATGAAAGACTAATAAACAATTTTATCTCCTTTTATCCAACTATTTAAATAAACAAAATAATAGCATTAATGTAACAACAATAAACTGCCAATGGGGTATTTTATGTCACTAAATAATTCATATGATTATCATTGGTGTATATTATTGAAATTGAGATCATATTAACCCAAAATAATATGTTCAATTTAATGTTTAAAGATACCATTAAGAAAATGTCCTAAAATACATAGTGAAAACATTAAAAACATAAAAGGCAAAGTCTAGAGAGATGGTTCAGTAGATCAAGCACAATTGTAAGTACCTGAATTTGTATCAACAGAATCTACATAAAGCTGGATGTGGTAGCATGAATCTGTAACCTCCATCATCCTGTGGAGAGACAGGAGATGGAGACATAAGAATCCCAAGAAAGACCCTAGATCCCGTCCCTGGGCACCAGCCACCCCTGGCAAGACCTGTGCACATTGGCCCCAAGTTCTGGCCAGCGGGCAGGTTCCCTTCTACCCCCACCCCTACCGGGAAGGGCCCCCTTCCCCAAGATCCCCTGCAGTCTCCAAGCCCTGCCCCCAAGTCCATCATCCCCGGAGACCCCCGCCACTTCCTGAGAATTAGAGAACGGCCCCCAGCTCCCAGCCTGCCCCGGACGGACTTCCCTTCTGGACAAAGATCCCCTGCAGTCTCCAAGCCCTGCCCCCAAGTCCGTCATCCCCAGAGACCCCCGCCACTTCCTGAGACTTAGAGACCGGCCCCCAGCTCCCATCCTGCCCCGGAGGGACTTCCCTTCTGGACAAAGCTCCCATCCTGCCCCGGACTTCCCTTCTGGACAAAGCTCCCATCCTGCCCCAGACTTCCCTTCTGGACAAGAGACTTCTTTTCTGAACAAGAGCTGCCATCTTGCCTCGGACTTCCCATCTGGACAATAGCTCCCATCCTGCTTCGGCCTTCCCATCTGAACAAGAGCTCCCAACGTGCCTCGCACTTCCCATTTGGAGAAGAGAGTCCCATCTAGACAAAAGAGAGAGACTTCCCGAATCTGTCAGCTCTTTCTCCACCAAGTGCGCTGATAAGACCAAGATCAAACACAAAGAGATGGGCAGACGTCTAGGCAGAAGTACATACAACAAAATGAAGAGCAATACAGCATCACCAGAACCTAGCCCTCCTCCAACATCTAGAGCTGATCATCAAAAATTGGAAGAAGCAGAAGAAAACAGCCTTATGAATAACATCATGAAGAAGGTAGAGGCTTATATAGAGGAACAGACAAAAAAATGGCAAGAACACTATAAAAACCTAGAGGAAAGGACAATTAAAGTAGAAGAAAACAACAAAGTCCTAGAAGAAAACAATAAAGCTCTGAAAGAAAGCCATGAAAAAGCAATGAAACAGGTCCAAGACCTGCAAAGGGAAATAGAAAAAATGAAGAAGACACAAACAGAGGGAATGCTGGAAATAGAAAATCTAAGTAAATGATCAGGAAATTCAGATGCAAGTATAACCAACAGAATGCAAGAGATGGAAGAGAGGATCTCTGGCGTTGAAGATACGTTAGAAGAAATAGATTCATCAGTCAAAGAAAACACTAAAGCCAACAAAGTCATGACCCAAAATGCCCAAGAAATCTGGGACACCATGAAAAGACCAAACCTGTGAATAATAGGGATAGAAGAAGGAGAAGAATACCAACTTAAAGGCGCGGAAAATATATTCAACAAGATCATAGAAGAAAACTTTCCCAACTTAAAGAAGGAAATGCCACTGAAGATACAAGAAGCCTATAGAACACCAAACAGACTAGACCCCCCAAAAAAGTCCCCTCGCCACATAATATTTAAACAACTAAACATACAGAATAAAGAAAGAATATTAAGAGCAGCAAAGGAAAAAGGCCAAGTGACCTATAAAGGCAAACCCATCAGAATAACACCCGATTTCTCAATGGAGACTTTGAAAGCCAGAAGAACATGGACAGATGTAATGCAGACACTAAGAGACCATGGATGCCAGCCTAGACTAATATACCCAGCAAAACTTTCAATCATCATAGACGGAGTGAACAAGACATTCCAAGACAAAGCCAGATTTAAACAATACTTATCCACAAACCCAGCCCTACAGAAAGCACTAGAAGGAAAATGCCAGCCCAAGGAAGTCAGATACACCCTTGAAAACACAGGCAATAGATAACCCCACAGCAGTAAACCCCAAAGATAAGAAGTACAGACACACTACCACCAAAAAATAACAGGAATGAACAATCACTGGTCATTAATATCTCTTAATATCAATGGACTTAATTCGCCTATAAAAAGACACAGGCTTACAGAATGGATACGAAAGCACGACCCATCTTTCTGTTGCATACAAGAAACACACCTCAAATACAAAGACAGACACTACCTAAGAATAAAAGGCTGGGAAAAGACTTTCCAATCAAACGGTCTTAAGAAACAAGCGGGTGTAGCCATCCTGATATCCAACAAAATAGACTTCAAACTAAAATCAATCAAAAGAGATCAAGAAGGGCATTACATATTCATCAAAGGAAGGATCCACCAAGAGGAAATTTCAATTCTGAACATTTATGCCCCAAACACAAGGGCACCCACATATGTAAAAGAAACACTACTAAAGCTTAAACCACATATAAAACCCCACACATTAATAGTGGGAGACTTCAATACCCCACTTTCACCACTGGACAGATCTCCTAAATGGAAACTTAACAGAGAAATAAAGGACTTAACTGAAGTCATGACCCAAATGGACTTAATTGATATCTACAGAACATTCCATCCTAACAAAAAAGAATATACCTTCTTCTCAGCACCCCATGGAACCTTCTCCAAAATCGACCACATACTTGGCCACAAAGCAATTCTCAACAGATACAAAACAATTGGAATAGCCTCCTGTGTTCTATCAGACCAACAAGGTCTAAAGTTAGATTTCAACAACAACAAAAACTACAGAAAACCTACAATCTCATGGAAACTGAATAATGCTCAACTGAATCACCAATGGGTTAGGGAAGAAATAAAGAAAGAAATTAAAGAATTCCTAGAGATCAACGAAAATGAAGACACCACATACCCAAACCTATGTGACACTATGAAAGCAGTGCTAAGAGGGAAATTCATAGCACTAAATGCTCACATAAAGAAGTTGGAGAAATCTCACACTAGTGACTTAACAGCACACCTGAAAGCTCTAGAACAAGAAGAAGCAAAGTCTCCCAAGAAGAATAGAAGACAGGAAATCATCAAAGTGAGAGCTGAAATCAATAAAATAGAAACAAAGAGAACAATACAAAAAATCAATGAAACAAAGAGTTGGTTCCTTGAGAGAATCAACAAGATAGACAAGCCCTTATCCAAACTAACCAAAAGACAGAGAGAGAGCATCCAGATTAACAAAATCAGAAATGAAAAGGGGGACATAACAACAGACATTGAGGAAATCCAGAGAATCATCATACTTCAAAAACCTCTATTCCACAAAACTGGAAAATCTAAAAGAAATGGATAATTTTCTGGATAGATACCACATACCTAAGTTAAATCAAGACCAGATAAACTATTTAAATAGTCCAATAACCCCTAAGGAAATAGAAACAGTCATTAAAAGTCTCCCAACCAAAAAAAGCCCAGGGCCAGATGGTTTCAGCGCAGAATTCTACCAGATCTTCAAAGAAGACTTAATACCAATACTCTCTAAATTGTTCCACACAGTAGAAACAGAAGGAACATTACCAAACTCCTTCTATGAG
>CABHPP010001173.1:8028-28983 GCA_902168425.1 Peromyscus attwateri | reverse complement strand
AGGGCAAAGACTCCCCCGAGGATTGAGATCGACCTGGTGGACTCAGCCCAGGCAGGTCTAGTCCCCTCCTCCCAGGCTGAGCCTAGGGTCTCTACTAAGCCCCAGGTTTCAAACAGTCAATTCATGTACTGAGCACAGGGCCCGGTCCAACTGCCTGTATGCCTCTTAAACAGATCAAGCCAATCAACTGTCTCACCCATTCAAAGGGCCTGATCCAGTTGGGGGCCCCTCAGCCATTGGTTCACAGTTCATGTGTTTCTATTCGTTTGGCCATTTGTCCCTGTATTCCATCCATCCCTGGTCCCAACAACTCTTGCTCACATAAACCCTCCTCCTTCTTGCCAATTGGACTCCCGGAGCTCCACCTAGGGCCTGACCGTGGATATCTGCATCTAGTTCCCTCTGTCACTGGATGGGGTTTCTAGCACGACAATTAGGGTGTTTGGCCATCTTATCACCAGGGTAGGTCAAATCGGGCTATTTCTCCACTATTGCCAGCAGTTTATTGTGGGGGCATCTTTGTGGATTTCTGTGGGCCTCTCCAGCACTTTGCTTCTTCCTATTCTCATGTGGTCTTCATTTATCATGAACATTCCTTATGTTCCCTCTCTGTTCTTGATCCAGTTGGGATCTCCTGCTTCCCCAAGTTCTCTTTCTCTCGCCCCTCGCCCCTCATTTACCCCCACTCACGTCCAGATTGTTCATGTAGATCTCATCCATTTCTCTGTCATTGGGCGATCCCCGTGTCTTTCTTGGGGTCCTATTATCCAGGTAGCCTCCCTGGTGTTGTGAGTAGCTGTCCAGTCATCCTTGTTCCACAACTAGTATTCTCCTATGAGTGGGTACATACCATGTTTGTCTTTCTGAGTCTGGGTTACCTCACTCAGGAGGATTTTTTCTAGATCCCTCCATTTGCCTGCAAACCTCATGATGTCATTGTGAGTATATGGTATTTTTCAAAGCCACTTCCCGGGCGATACCGCCAGAGGCTGAATGCAGAAGCAGATGTGCGAGTCCAGCTGTCCTCTGTCAAGTAAAAGGGATTTGAAAAGTGGAAAACAATGCTGTTCTTGTCATTCTCCTCTTTTTTCAGTGCTGGGAATCTAGCCAAGAGCCCTCTGCACGCTAGGTAGGCACTCTACCACCCCCCACCCATCTTTAAACCCTCATTAACTTTTGGGCTTTAGAAAATACTATTTCTCACTAAAATATTATTTTTCATAAAAATATGTTTTCCCGGAGTATGTGAAATGAGTTTGCTATTATTTAAATTCATTGATACATATTTTAAAGATTTTATTTATTTATTTATTTATTTATTTATTTATTTATTTATTTTTCGAGACAGGGTTTCTCTATGTAGCTTTGGAGCCTCTCCTGGATCTCCCTCTGTAGCCCAGGCTGGCCTCAAACTCACAGAGATCCGCCTGCCTCTGCTTTCGGAGTGCTGGGATGAAAGGCGTGTGCCACCACCGCCTGGCAGGGTTTTATTTTTAAAGACAGGGTCTCATATAGCCCAGGATAGCCTCAAACTCACTATGTTGCAGAGAATAACCTTGAACTTCTGATCCTCCTGCCTCTACCTCCTAAGGACTAGGAGAACTACAAGCCTGAGCCGCGATCTGTGCAGCGTGGGGGCCAGGGCTTCACACATGCTAAGCAATCGCCCTTCCAACTGAGCGACATCCCCAGCCCAGGATGATTTCATGTTTGTGATGAACATGCTGTGATGATGGATATAATCCAAGTGAACAAAAGCCCTTTAGAATTCTTCATCATCCGGAAGTGAGGAAAGTGATCCAGAGACTGTGCTGAACAGGGCCTGTCTTGATGACCACAGAACCCACGGAAAGGGAGCCATGCCACCGGCTTTCTCCATGACGGGCCTGCAGGGTGCATGCAAATTTTCACTATTACATCACACCTGTGAATCAGGGTACCTACTCTATGTGAGTAGAACCTCAGGAATGTGAACAAATGAAGTTGAGAGGGTGTGTGTGTGTGTGTGTGTGTGTGTGTGTGTGTGTGTGTGTCATTGTTTCCAGGGAGGGCAACTTCTCTGTATAGAGTACAGAATTTAAAAGCTTTTAAGCAATTTGTGATAGTTTGAATAAGAATGGCCCCCGTAAGCTCAGATACTTGAATGCTTAGTTACCAGGGAGTGGAACTCTTTGATAGGATTAGAAGGATCAGGTGTGGCCTTAGTGGGGGAAGTGTGTCACTGGGGATGGGTTTTGAGGTTTCAAAAGCCCATGCTAAGTCCAGTTCTCTCACTCTGCTTGTAGATCAGGGTGTAGCTCTCAGATACTTTTCCAGCACCACGTCTGCATACCAATCATGCTCCCTGCCTTGATGATAACAAGCCTCTGGAACTATAAGCAAGTCCCCAATTAAATGCTTTCTTTTATAAGCATGGCCTTGTGTTTCTTCAGAGCAATAGAACAGTGGCTAAGACAACTTTACAGAGAAGGTTTTTGTTGTTGTTGTTGCTGTTGTTGTTTTATTTTACAGTTTGGTTTTTTTTTTTTTTTTTTTTTTTTTTTTTAATAACCCTGGAGTTTAAAAATGCTTCGAATAAGCCAGGCATGGCTCGACACACTTTTTTTTTTTCTTCTTTTTTCCCCCGAGACAGGGTTTCTCTGTGTAGTTTTAGTGCCTGTCCTAGAAATCACTCTGTAGTACAGGCTGGCCTAGAACTCACAGAGCCTGGCTCTGCCTCCTAGGTGCTGGGATTAAAGGTGTGCACCACTGCCTCCCGGATCAATGTGAGTTCAAGATTAGCCTGGACCACACAGCGAGTTCCAGCCCTGCCAGAGCTATAGGTAGTGAGACCCTTTTTCAAAATAATTAAAGAAAAGCTGCAAACATTTGAGTGTGTGCAGCTGTTAGAGACAGGGTCCCTCTGTGTAGCTCAGGTAAGACATGCCTTGGACATTTGACCCTCCTGCCTCTGCCTCCTGAGCGCTGGGATTCCAGATGTGTATCACCATGTCTGATGTCCTTTTTGATTTTAAAGACAGTCTTGCTATAGTCCTGGCTGACCTAGAACTTGATACATAGCCCAAAGACAATGGCGGATTAACTCTTGCTTCCTCCTGCTGAGATCACAGCACTGTGCCACCACACCCACCTGCTAACTTTTTAAATACACCTGAAGACAATTGGGCTGATGCCCGAGGTGGAATGCCGTCTGTGTGTTCAGAGGTGAACAGGCAGCGCCTAGCTCCCTCCTTCCCTCTATCTCACACCTGTGCTCCACATTCCGCAGTCCTGGGAGTTCTCTATTAAATGTTGTGTCTTCTGTGAATTGCTTATACAGGTCTTTTGTCCATTTTTCTTTTGTACTGATTTCTCTGGGACTCCCCATGTTCCAGAACACAAACCTTTCACTTGTTACGTACTGAAAATATTCTGCTCAAGCATGTGTTTCCTTTTAGTTTTGTGTAGGCACCTCATTGTAGTACAGGGACTTAGTTGTTTGCAAATATATTCTATTGTATCAATCATTTTCTGGTGTTTGGGGAGATGCTTTGACATATCACGCCTTTCCACACAGCATGATTTTAAAAATGTTCTGCTGCCAGCGAGATGGCTCAGTGGATAAAGGGGCTGCCAATCCTTGATGACCTGAGTGCTGTACCCGGAACCCACACGGTAAAGGGGAGGAACTGGCTTCTGAAAGCTGTCCTCAGACCCCACACATGCACCATGGCACATATCCTACCCCCCCATCATACACATATGTACATATACAAACACATGCATATATACATACCACACACATACACCGCACATATACATACAAAACACACACCACATACATACACACATACACATATACCACACACGTGCACATACACTGCACACACCACATACACACACACCACATACACATACACACACACCAACACTACACACACACCAAACACAACACACACACACACACACACACACATACACATACACCAAACACCACACGCATACCACACACACACACCACACACACACATATATACATACACCACACATGCACACACACCACACATGCACACCCACACATGCACACACACCACGTACATACACACACATACACACATGCACACAACACACACACACAACACACATACATACCAAACACTATGCACACACCACACACACATGTTCACATCACACATACATGCACACACACAAAGTAAATATAATTTAAAAATTCATATAAAAACCTTTTTAAATGTTTTCCGCTTTTTCTGATATACCAGCCATCTTCTCCTTTTACCCCCTTCCTTTTTTCCTTCCTTTGAGAAAAATCTCACGTGAGTACCTGCTCCAACCTCCCAAGTGCTGGGATCATAGACGCACACTTCCTGCCAGGCTCCCCGTCTCTTCCTCTTCCCTTCCCCTTGCCTCTCCCTGTTTAAACACTCATGTCTTTATTCCGTCTAGGACTTTTGCTGTTGACTTGTGTAAGTCATGAAGTAAACATGACATGGAGCAGGCGGCTCACCCAGCCCGGGGTGCACAGGCCCACATGGCTGATCTCGCCCTGTGGCAGGGAGTTGAGGGTTTGGAAAGAGAGGCAGGCGGTGTTTCCGAGGTCCGTGCACAAAGCTGCCACCAAGGAAACAACCATCGCTACCGTGTGGCTCACAAACGACCGTCACCAACATGCCCTGCCGTGCGGCTCCTGGACAACACGCGTGTCTGTGGTCACTTGAGGCCATGTGACCAGTGCAGGGAGAGGAGCTCACCCGTGCGTTATCAACACCGAGAAACACAAGACACACGTGAGGAAGGCCTCCGGCCGGCAGGTGCCTGAGTCACTCCTCGGCCCTTCCTCAGGACCACAGTAGCTGTAGTGGGAAGGAGGACGTGTCCTACACAGTCCCCAAAGCTGCGCCCCCTCCGTGGGAGGAAAGCCTGGAAACTGTCCCTGAGACCAGCTGACTGCCTCTCTAGAACCTGTGTTTCCTTCTATGAGCGCCTCCTCCCTGGAGCCAGGATGAGTCAGGCCGGGAAGGGGAGCTCAGGCATAAACAAGCGAAACTGACAGCAAGCACTTTGCCTGAGGCTCGTGACCTCCCACGGGCCTCCTGGGACCGTGCCTGAATGGCTGTGCCGTCAAAATCGCAGCAGTAAGCTTTGTGGGTTTAACCTGCGGCAGTCACGTAAGCAGCCCCATGGTGAAAGCCTCCAGGCGAGAAGTGGGCACCAGGGCCCAGCCGATGGTGTCCAGCTACCCAGCAGAGGGCAGTTTCCTAAGTGCACGGTTTTTTGCAGATCCCAAAGTACCCACAACTGTCTCTGCTTCCCTCCTGCTCTATACCAAAAGGACATTGCAATGGCAGAAGCCAAGCTGGCCCTAGAGACAGGTGTGTCCCAGTCCTCCAGGCAGGGATCCATCTAGATGCACAGAAAACAGAATCTTAGGCCTCCCAGGTCCAGCCCCATCCTCCTTCAGAGTCTCAGGGAAACCAGGGCCACCTACCTGCTCCAGGGGGATGACCAGGAAGGAGCCACCTCCCGCACTCTCGGTGACTATGGCCAGGAAGCGGGCATTGACCGCGCAGAAGTGGTTGTCATGGACGTTCTTGGTGATGGGGATCCCATCAAAGCAGTGCTCCCGGTTGGCCACCTTCCCGTACACGTTCCGGAACTTGGAACTGCGGTACTGCGGTCGCCAGGACATCTGCAAGGGACCGACAGAGGCGAGTTTAGGCTGACTGTTCATGAAGGAGCCGGACGGGGCACTGGAGAGTCAGAGATGCAGGGGGCAAGCGATCTCTCCTTCACGGAGGGATGAGAGCGATGGGGCCACCAAGAACATGGGGCCTCTAGTGGGCTGGCTGCTCGCTGAGAGGGTCTCTCCGACAGAGCCCAGCAGGAGGATGTTCCCAACTGTGCTGTTTATTGTCCACAGGCCCAACAATATTATAGAAAGAAGGTAGGGTCCTCTCACTACCAATGACAATGACATGTGATACAGCAAGCCACACACGTGATGGTGTCCCGACTGTCCAAACTCATTTCGCGCAGCCCTGGAGGTCAGTAGGCTGGGTCACAAAGACTGAGGACAATGACGGTGGTAGAGGTGGGGTCACCACCTTATGCTCAAGGAAGTAAACCACCAACCACAATTCATCTCCTCTTTTGAATCTTCCTAGAATTCCTCCCCTATGAGCATGCCCTCAAAAACCTCTCAGTTCTCCATTTCATCATCGCCACCATCACCACCATCATTACCATCAGGCACAGAAAAGTTAAGTGACTGGACAAGGTCACCCAGCTGAGTGTGCTATAGGGGAAGACACTGCATGTGGAACCTTTTGAGTCTGGAATGAAGTCCTCAGTGTGTGACCCGAAGATCACCTACATCATAATCACTGAAGGTGGGGGAGGTCTCTGAGTTCCTGCGTCATTTCTTGAAGATGCAGTTCCTGGGTCCCAGGCTGAGTCTAACAATCCAGTGCGGTATTTTAAGAGTGGGGTCTGGCCGGGTGGTGGTGGTGGTGGTGGTGGTGGTGCCCGCCTTTAATCCCAGCACTCGGGAGGCAGAGCCAGGCAGATCTCTATGAGCTCGAGGCCAGCCTGGTCTAGAGAGCAAGATCCAGGACAGGCACCAAAACTACACAGAGAAACCCTGTCTCGAAAGAGCAAAAAGAAAAAAAAAAAAAAAGAGTGGGGTCCAACACTCAGTATGGTGACCCAGTTTCCTTGCCCACCCCTAAATGACACAGAAGTACCCTGAAGTTTGAGAGTCTTGTTCCAGTAGGCTTTCCTTAGCCTACCCTGCCCACTATCTAGGCTCTGACTAGTCAGCAGGCCCTACTTTTGATGCCTGTGGAGGGTGAGTGGAGGATCCATGGGGGCCTTCTATGGGATAGTACCTCTTGCATGGAAGCCTGCCAGTGTAGAAGTGATCCCAGCCAGGGCACACACAGCAGGCACTCGGCACTCAGTAAGGGTCCTGTGCAGTGATCTCACATCTCTCTACTTATCTTAGCCAAAAGGACAAGAAGGAATCTTTTTTTTTTTTTTTTTTTGATGGGGTCTCAGTATGTACCTCTGGCTGTCCTAGAACTCACTCTGTAGACCAGACTAACCTTGAACTCACAGAGATCCTCTTGCCTCTGCCTCCCGAGTGCCGAGATTAAAGGCATGCGCCACCTGACTAGGAGATGAAGTTTTTAATTTTAGATGTTGTATGTTTATTTTAATTTACATTAGAAAAAAATACAACACAAATTTCAGACCCTGGATGTCACAGATGCTTTTGTGAATGAGTGCTAATGAGGCTAAAAAAGGAAGAAAAGGAAGGAAAGATCAGTTAAAAAAAAAAAACATGGTGTGGAAAATATACTACGGGTCTGTCACCTGCTTAGAGAGCCATCTGAGTGGTAAATTATAGAAATCACGCTCTCCCTGCCAGGTAGAACATTCTAGGCTCCACAGTTCCCTAGGGGAGGTGCTGTGTTTGCCTGTTCTAGCTTCTTCCAGTACTGTTCTAGTTGGGCATGCACTTTTTTCTGCCCAGCCACAGTTTAACGTCAGGGCCAGCCTCAGAGCTGACTTAGACCCCTTCCTGCTGCTGGTATAACCCTCAGCCCAGGTTCTCCTTCTCAGGCGCCAGATTCCTCCTCTTGGGGACAGCAGGAAGAGGGACCAGGGCCTTCTGAGCAGAGCTGAGTTTCAGCACGGTGGTGTTCCTGGCCTGCCCAGCAGGGTTCCGCAGTCAGGAAGTCCTGTCAGGTCCATGGTCTGATGATGACCCAGCCCCTCCCACATCCTCCAGGGAGCCCAAGGCAGAGAGCTCAGAAAACCTCCATCACCAGTGCCTCCTGTGGCTGGGTCCTGGGACCTGCTCCGTTCCAGTGAGGACCACATTGTGAGGCCTCCTGGGGCTTCCAGGCAAGGGCGACAAGCCTAAACTGGAATCTACACAGATCTAGATTCAAGTCCATGTTTCTGCAGAGCAGCTGTGTGACTTGGACAAGACTCCGAACTTCTCTGTGCCCCTTCTATCTGCTCTGACAGAAGGGAAGCTAATGTCCCCTCACCTCCAAGGACACAGGCAGAGTCAGCATCCAGCTGCCCAGCTCAAGCCCAGCACAGGCCACGTTGACCTCAAGTTCTCCTGAGCCTCCCACACCTCATTTACCCCAGCTATTCCTGGGGAGCCCTCAGCTGCACCATCTCAGCTGACATCACCCCCACTGACGCCTCTCCACCCCCCCCCCCCCCCCCCCCCCCCCCCCCCCCCACCATCTCTCCCACTCTGTCCTTTTTTCTCTCTCTACTGCCCCAGCTCCCAGTTCTCAGGCACAGTGACAGATGAGATGTGGCTGGCTCTTGATAGGCATGCTGACATGCTGCCTCTTCCTCCTCTCTCTAGAACATGTAGCCCAGGCTGGCCTCAATTTGGTATGTAGCTCAAGATAACCTTGAACGCCTGATCCTCCTGCCTCTATCTCCCAAGTGCTGAGATCCCAGGTGTGGGATACTACACCCAGTTTCTGCAGCCCTGGGGATCAATCCTTGCATTTCATGCATGCCAGGCACACATTCTATAACTTGAGCTATAATCCTAGTCTCTGCTTTTGTATTTGTTCATTTTTTTGATATGGACTTTCTATGTATCTTTGGCTGGTTTTGAACTTTCCATGTTTGGCCAAGCAGAGTCACTTTATAAACCAGGCTAGTTTACAGTTGAGGCAGCTGAGCTGAGCAGACTTATTTGTGAAATGTGGTCCTTGCTGTCTGTAAGGTTTGGGACTCTGTTCAGAGAGCCTCCAGGGTAGGGATCCTTCCTCTTGAGGGGTGATAATCTCTGGGAGTCTCCAAGCCAGGGCACATGGTTATAGTCATGCAGACCTAGGCAGAAAAGCCCTCCAAATGATGGATGTGCCATATGTGCATGCAGGGGAGGGGATATCTGTGCTGCCCAGGGGATACAGGGAATGATGTTATTTCTCTTTGGCCCTATGGTCCTACATTGGACCCTACACTTTGCTCCCTAGAGCCAGTGGGCCTTCAGACTGCTGCCTTAAAGACGAAGAGCTTGGCTTCCTGTCACTTGGCAGTGGAAAAGAAGGGGGTACTGATAAGGTGTCCCAGGGGAACTTGGTGACAGGGCTTGGCTGCTCCTTCCCTTCCTCAGATGACCTCTTGGGGTTACCACTAAGGGGGGTGGGGACGCTTGCTGGTGGAAGCTGTGACATGTCTTTTGAAGGAGAGAGGAAGCAAACCTCAGCACTCTAAATGATGAGAACACTGTAGTTCTGTCAATCATTGAGAGGAAAGTAGGCATTGCATCACCTTGCCCATAGAGAAGCAGGTGCCATGCCCAGAGCAGGTTTGTGCATGCTGTGTGTGTGTGTGTGTGTGTGTGCACGCGCTCATGTGAGTCACATCTCCTCCTGAGCCTTAGGAGCCCTTCAAGGGGCCTCAGCAGCTGAAGGCTTTGAAACTGGAGCAGCAGCTTTCTGAGGGAACTTCAGAAAACAGAAGGGCTTTGTGTGAGCACCCGTCTGGTAACTCTCCGTGCTCCCTGCTTGGCACTCACTGCCTTGCAGAAAGAATCTGAGTTAGCAAGGAAGGAGGCATCTTTGTGATCCTTGGCCAACAATTCCTGGGCAAGAGCCTCTGTTGTCCCAACTCACAAGGGACACAGCCTCATCCTAGGTGACTGTGCTGTATTCCACATGGCCTTGCGGCTCAGAATGCTGCTCAGAAAGAGTGGTTTACTTTGGGGATGGCAGGCTAGTCGGCTGCTCCCCTTGAAGGGCAAATTGAGCCAGGGCTGGCGGCAGAGGCAGGGATGCAGGGAAGAGGGTGGAGGAGAGAGGGTAAGGGAATATGGGGGGGGGGGGGGGGCTTTGTGACTTCGTGTTTGCAGGTTTGTATGAGTGCATGTACGGGTGTGTCAACCTCTGGGGCCATTCCTCAGGAGCCACTCACCTTGCTTTTTGAAAAATGTTTATATATTCTCCCATTTTCATGGTGTGTGTGTGTGTGTGTGTGTGTGTGTGTGTGTGTGTGTGTGTGTACCTGTGGAGGCCCAAGGTGAAATCATCCTCCATGGCTCTTTCACCTTACTTAATGAGGCAGGGCCTCTAAATCAAACTCAGAGCTCACCAATGTGGCTAGTTTCCCTAGCCAGCTTGCTCTGGGGATGCCCAGTTTCTGCCTTCCAAGTCTAGGATTACAGGAGGTCCCTGAAATCCGCCTCGTATTTACATGGGTGCTGGGGATCCGAACTCTGGCCTGTACACATTCCCACCAATGGCTGCACCGGTCCCTAAGCGAGTGGCCCTGGGCTGTGTAAGAAAGCTAGCTAAGCAGGAGTGGAGGGAGCCAGAGAGTGGTGCCCTTCTCTGCAGACGAACGGCTGCACTTCTCCTTCTGCCATACTGTAGTGTGCGGCCAGTTGCTTGGTCGGAGGTAATGTATGTGGAACAGGCAGCAGGCCTGGCTTCAGGTTCCTGCCCCGCCTTCCTTAGCGATGGACCATAACCCCGTCAGCTAAAATAAACCCTTTTCTCCTCGAAGCTGCTTTTGCTCACAGTGTTTGTCACAGCAACAGAATGAAACCGGAGCATGCTCTTTCGAGAACTAGTGCTCCCTTACCCAGAGAAGGGTGGGACTGTGAAAGCAGTGTTCAAACACTCCCAGCTCCGACACCCAGTCTGGGAGTTTGCAGGGATGCAGCAGCCCGGAGGTGGATTTAGTGCACGAGGTGTGGCTAGCTTGGCCTCCAAATGAGGGCGACAGAGAAGCTACCCTAACCTAGAGGCATCCCGATCACACCCAGAGGAGTAAAAAGCCACGTCTGGCCACCTGTGATCTCATGGGTAAGAAGGAAAGCAGGCTTGATTGCTGGCATTTCGGGCCACTGTGGGGGGTGGAGGTGGTGGGAAGGCACCGGAGACTCAGGGACCTCCAGGTTGGGGTCTGGAAGGAAAGAGAACACTTCGGAACAGCTGGCTGAGTAAAAGATGGCTTAGGTGAATCAGGATGGCTAGGGGCGCCGGGCAAAAGTCAGGGCAGCCTAGCATGCACCCCTTGCTCTAGACCTATGATGGGTGTGGAGGTCTGAGAGTCACAGGCCACCAGGAAGATGCCATGTGAGGGGACAAATCATTAGCATTAGAGGCCATGAAGAGCCAGCTTGGGCCTGGGTAAGATGGTCATTGAGACGAGGGCCCAGCAAAGCCAGCAAAGGCCCTGTTGAGAAATGGCTCTTGCTAATAGAACCAGGAGGAAAATGAAACGGGAATTAGCCAACTGCAGATGCCTAAAGAACGCCCAGGATAGGACAGAATGGTTACTTCAGTGGCCGTCTGCCAGGACATGTGCCGTCTTTCTCCCTATCCATTTCTGGCATCCAAGCAGAAGCCAAATCACCCCAAAGAGCCTGGGGCCTTCACATGACAATGTGTACTCAGGCTGGCCCTACTAACGGCACATGTGTTTATCCTGGTCATCTGCAGGTGGAGCTCATCTGTATCTTTGCCCATTGGATTGGGAGGGATCATATGGGGGCATGAAGGCTGCACACTGCTAAAGGGACAGTGGGAATGGTGTCCCTAGAGTCATGAAGAAGGAGCCCCAGGTGCAGGAAGCCAGGGTAGGGCCATCATTGTTACCCCAGAGGCAGACAAGACCAACAGGAAGTTCTGAGTGCCTGCCTGCTTTGCAGCAGAGGACCCTGCTCCCAGGGGCAGGAGGGTGGCTACCGGCTTCTCTCACTACTTCTAACTGAAGATGGGCACAGTGTGTGTTGACCAGACCGCAGAGGTACTGAGGGGTGACCACTGCAACTCTGGCCATTCCCAGCTGTCCCAGCAGCCCGTCCACATTAGGCTAGCAGAGGCAGCCCATTCCTGGAAATTTCTGGGAGGCCTCTCCCTCCCAGGCATGCTGGAACTTCTTCAGGTTGGTGCTTTGTAAACTGGCCCCACTGGGGCTTTGCCACCCGGCACTGGCAATGCATCTGGTGTCTGGCACTCTGTATGCACCGTGGGATTTGGCAATGCTCTGAGGTTGGTAGAACTGAACTTCTCTATAGGTTCATCAGTCGTCACCTGTTAGCCCCGAGGACGTACAGGGACGCTAAAGTCAGACGTAGCTGGTCTGAATCCCAGCACTGCCTTATAAATCTCGCACTTGTTCATGAACTTTTGGGGCTGTGTTCTCATCTGTGGAAATGGGGTACATGGGCCTGAGGAGATGGCTCAGTCAGTAAAGTGCTTACCAGACAAGCCTGAGGACCTGAGTTCAATCTCTAGAACCGTTGTAAAAAAGCAAACCCATTTGGGCATGATGGCATGCGCTTCTAATTCCGGGGTTGGGAGTGGAGACAGGTGGATTTATGGGGTTTGGAGGACAGACTGATTGGTGGTCCCCAAGTTCTAGTGAGAGAGTCTGTCTCAAATAACAAGGCAGACAGCTCCTGAGGAGTAACACCTGAGTGTACCTGCATACACACACCTTCATAGACACACTTGCACAACCACACATGTACACACATATACATATACACATATATACACATGCACATGTACATGCACACACCCCCTTGCACATACATACCTGCATACACAGGCACACACACATGCACACACACACATATACATATACACATATATACACATGCACACACATACACACATATATACACATACACACATATATATACATACACACATATATACATGTACACACATATACATATACACATATATACACATGCACACACACCCTTGCACACACACATGCGCACACACACACACACACACACACACACACACAGAGGAAATCTGCTGGGGAGGAGGTGGGAAAGATCTTATTTTTCTTAATTAACAATAGAAAAGAGACAAACAAGAAAAGTTTTCTCAGCACGTTATCTAAGGCACGGCTTCCTGTCTTTGTTTGTGCTTGACAATGTAAAGCCTGGAGCTGGAGCAGCCATCTTGAGGCCAGGAGGTAACAAGCATAAACCCAAAAAGCAAACAGAAAGATAAGGCAGACCAAAAGGATTAAAAAAAAAAAAAAAAAAACAACAAAAAAACATCCAAGCCAACAGGTGCTTCCCCTGCTAGGGGCCCAGGAAAGCAGGGGCTTCTCCATGTTCCTCCCGCCCCTCTGAAGAGGCCCTCAGTGAGCTGATGTAACAGCCTGTGTCTGGCACACGTGGCACATCGCACAGGGGTCAGAACCACGGTGGCTGGGAAAAACAATAGATGACCCTCCCCTTCCTACTCCTTGCCCCTCAGAGCCCCGCCTGGAACAGCGTCCACGCTGAGCCTTGCAGAGCGATAGCTCTCTCATCTTCATCCTCCGGATGCTCTCTAACTACAGAAGCCTGGAGGAGGAAAGGCGAGATGGAACACAGTGAAAACTGACACACGAGGGCAAGGCTGGCGACCAGCACACCCGCCTGTGGGCACCTCTAACCCTGATGGGGCTGCTGCCTCTGGTCCCGGCTCCTCCAGTCTTTTTGAGTTCCGGCTTTTTTCCCTACAGTATGTCTGACCTTCTGACACTGCCTTAGAGACTGCCATCTACAAAGTTACAGAAAAAAAAAATCATAAAACAGCTCATGATGTTTTAGGTAAGTTTAGAATTTGTATTGGGTTGTATTCATAGCTCCTCTGGGTCTCATGAGATCCGTGAGCTGCAGGTTAGACACACTGGCTAGCTGCAGTACCAGCACATGTGAGCATGCCCAACATCTTCCCTCCGTGAGCTGGGGACATGGTCATCATGTCAGGATTCTCAGTTTGCTGCTTCCAGATCCTCCTGACCTCACCCAGGCTCCTAGATCCTTCTGTAAGTGCTAGGAATCCCTGGGGCTCTTTCTACATACTTTGTGGTGGTCTGAATGAGAATGGCCCCCATAGGCTCATATATTTGAATGCTTGGTCCACAGTTGGTGGAACAGTTTGGGATTAGGAGGTGTGGCCTTGTCGGAGGAGGTGTGTCAGAGGGTGGGGCAAGCTTTGAGGTTTCAAACACCCATGTCATTCCCATTCTCTCTCTCTCTGCTTGTGGATCAAGATGTGAGTTCTCAGCACTGAATCAGTGCCATGATTCTTGGCTGCCTGCTGTCATGCTTTCCCCATGATAGTCATGAACTCTAACCTTCTGGGACTGAGAGCCCCAAATAAAAAAGGTAACTAAGACAGCCACCCTCTCCGCCCTGTCCTGGCCACAGGCTCTTCTCTGATAGTCTCAAATCCAAGGTGAGGTCACTCGAGAACCATACTGTTTGCACTCTGCAGACTGGCTTCTGCCACTAAAGTCTCTACTGACCCTAGGCATGCATTTGGGACCCCAGCCCCCAGGGAACAAGGAAGTGTGTATCTCCCTGTGACAGTGGGAGTGACAGTTTACACAGTCTGGAGTCTGGGTTGGATTTCAGCTCCTTCTCATTTCTGCCAGCTGCTTTGCTGCTGGGTACAGCCCAAATGAGGAGCTTCTCAGATCCTCCTGGGCTCCCAACCTCAGTGCCATGCTCAGGCATTAAAACACTTCAGAGTGTCTGTTGTGGAGCTCTGTGACCAGCTCAGGGCTGCCCTACCCTACCCTTCACACACTCTGGAGCTCCCTGGCATCTTCTCAGTGGCCTCATCACCCAGGGGCTTCTCCACTAACCCTGACCTGCATGTATGTCTGCGTGAGGGTGTCAGATGCTCTGGAACTGGAGTTACAGACAGTTGTGAGCTGCCACATGGTTGCTGGGAATTGAACCCAAGTCCTCTGCAAGAGCAGCCAGTGCTTTTAACCACTGAGCCATATCACCAAGCCCTGCCTTTTGGCTTTTGAAGTACCCAATGTGGAGTAATCCATGTGCAAATCAAGCAAATCACATTTCTGGATAGATGGTGTTGTTTGGATGAACACTGACCTTGGAAAGATAAGCTGGGGCTTACTCATGCTGAAACATGGCTGAGAAATACAAGGCCCAAGTCTCCAGTCCCCAGCAGCTCCTGGATGAGTCCCAAGCATACTCAGCTGAACAAGGTGAGCAGAGCCAAGAACTACAAGCTGAACTATTCCATTTCTGGGTTATACTGGGGAAGCCTGAACTATGAGGACAACACAGGTGAGCTGTGGCAGGAACAGGAAGGAGGAGAGCTGACCACAGACAGGAGGGCATCTCTGAGGGCGGGGAGATGCTTTCTATCCTAGGAATAATGGTTTCATAGCTTCGTGCATTTGTGTCAAGCAGAGCACAGGATCCTGAGGGGATGGGGAACCCATGTAAAATACATCTCAGTAAACTGGACTTTAAAAAACTACGTGGGTTATGCATGTGGATAGTGGGAGAGGACTGGCCTAGCATGTGCAAAGCCCTGGGTTTAATACTCAGGACTTCAGGGGCTCCAACATGCCCATCTCCCTCCCATCTCATCCTGACAAGTGCCACAAATGAGATGCGTTCATTACTTCTCTTGTTTCTATGACAAAACACCTGTCGAAGTCAAACTAAGGCACACAAGGTTTATTTGGGGGTCTGTCTTAGGGTTTCTATTGCTGCAACGATGCACTATGACCAAAAAGCAAGGTGGGGAGGAAAGGGTTTATTAGGCTTACACTTCTACGTTGCTGTTCATCACTGAAGGAAGTCAGGACAGGAACTCAAACGGCAGGAACCTGGAGGCAGGACCTGATGCAGAGGCCATGGAGGGGTGCTGCTTACTAGCTTGCTCAGCCTGCTTTCTTATAGAACCCAGGACCACCAGCCCAGGGGTGGCACCACCCACCAAGGGCTGGCCCCTCCCCCATTGATTGCTCTCTTAGTTAGGGTTTCTATTACTGTGAAGAGATATGGTGACCACGGAAACTCTTACAAAGAAAAACATTTAATGGGGTGGCTCTCTAACAGTTTAGAGGTTCAGTCCATTATCGTCATGGTGGGACACGGCAGCATGCAGGCAAATGTGGTGCTGGAGCAGGAGCTGAGAGCCTTGCATCTAGACTCACAGGCAACAAGAAGTGGTCTGTCTCACTGGGTGTGGCTTGAGCATATACGAGACCTTTAAGCCCACCACAGTGCCTCACTTCCTCCAACAAGACCACACCTCCTAATAGCACCACTTTGGGGGCCATTTCTTTCAAACCACCACAATCACTAAATGAGAAAATGCCTTACAGCTGGATCTCAAGGAGGCATTTCCTCAACACAGCCTCTTCCTCTCTGATGTCTCTAGCTTGTGTCAAGTTGACATACAAAACCAGCCAGTCCGGGTTCCCAGGGAAGTCACGGCAGCAGGAACACGAGGCAGCTGGTGAACCCACACTGCATCTCTAGCCAGGAAGCAGAGAGAGATGCATGCTGGAGTTCAGCTTGCTTTCTCCTTTTTAGTTAGTCCAAGATCCTACTGCATCAGCATGGCACATACAATTGGAGTGCATCTTCCCACCTCAGTGAACCCAATCTAGAAACTTCCTCATAGATGTGCCCAGAGATGTGTCTTCCGGATGTTTCCGGACCCTGTCAAATTGAAATATTAACCATCACACTGGGTTTTCTGGGACCTGGGATTCAACCTGCAGTTCCTCTCCCCCGCCAGTCAGCCTGCCCACCACTGCCATTCCCAGGAGACCAGGCCCTGGACACCACGATGGAGCTCCCAGTAGGGTTTCTGGACAGACAGAAGGCTTCCCTGGGCTTCTTCCTAAAACCCACCCTACTGGCCCGAGCTGCCTCCCAGTCCTCCTGATTGGCCTCAGTTCACATGGTGGGTGGGAGGGCTGACCTCACCCACTGGTCTCCCCTAGGATGGGTTGGGTGGGGTAGGCAGGTGGATGGCGCACAGCTGTGGGTGGGGTGGACTGGAGGTCACACATGTCAAGTTTTCTCACATGTGCCTGCTACTAGGATTCCCGTATGACCTCTGTTTCTGACTTCCCCATCCTGACCTCCGAGGAGGGGGAGGTGAGAAAGGACCCAGGGCCTGTACTGGTAGCAGACCTGGCTTCTGCTTGGCTGCCCTAGCGAGTCTAGGTGTCCCGAGTACAGCGAGGGGTGTAAGATGGAGACTGCTTCCTTGCAGTGCCGCTCCAATCAAGCACTCTGAGCCCTCTTCTTCTGAAAAATGCGTAGTGAAAGTTGGATGAGGTGGCACATTCCTATAATCCCAGATCTGGGGAAGCCGAGGCAGGAGAATAGGCTGTGTGGTCAGCCTGGGCTACGCAGTATGACTACACAAACTAAATTAATAAAGTGGGGGCGCTGAGGAGATGGTGACGGTGCTGTCGGTAATGTACTTGTTGTGTTCACACATCTAAGTTCAGATCTCCAGAACCCCTGTGAAAACCAGGCATGGCAGCATGTAAACGAAACTCCTCAAGGGTAGAGCATATGCCTGCTTTTTCCTCCGCGGCAGCCGGGACTTTGGGCAGCCTACCTATGGAGGCACTTCCAACATGTCCATGAGTGAGTGGGTGTGGGGTGTCCCTCCTGAAGCACTCCCTGGGGTGAGCTACTTTAGTCTCTAATGGAGTTGGTGGTGTCCAGCGGAAGGCTGGGCTGAGTTGGGAAGAGGTGAACTCCTCATCACTGAAGGCATTAAAGAATGGGAGGGCAGAGTTAGGGAGACAGCTCTGTGAGGAAAGTGTGTGGCTTGCAAGCATGAGGAACTGGGTGCCCAGCACCCACGTAAAAATCTGGGGGTAGTGATGTATGCTTGTAATCCCAGTGCTGGGGAGTGGAGACAAGGGGATGTGTAGAGCTCACTGACCAGCCAGCCAATCAGTGCACTTAATGTTCCAAAGAAAACCCTGCTTCAGAAAATAGGTAGAGAGTGACTGAGCAAGACACCCAACATTGACCTCTGGACTTTACACACGTGCACACACCCACATGAATTAACACCCTCCAAGATGTTTAACACACACACACACACACACACACACACACACACACACACACCAAGATGTATAACACACATATACACACACACCAAGATATATAACACACACATGAAGATGTACAATACACACATGATATATAACACACACATGAAGATGTATCACACACAAAGATGTATAACAACACACACATGAAGACATGAAGATGTATAATACACACACACATACATACACACACCACACACACACACACACACACACACACACACACACACACATGAAAGAAGACAGAAATGGAGAGCCCCTTGGCGAAGGTGTTAGAGCTGGGACTCAACAGCAGGTTCTGGTTGACTTGGGGGACCCAGATTGAGTGACAGGCTGAATTGTCCACTCTGCCTCCCGGCCACTGGCAGCTCTCTGGCACATCTGGCTCAGCGGTCCACACCCAAGTGAAGGTCACCTTTGTGCATGCTGCGTCACATACCCTAGCCAGCAGGACGACATCTGAGTCCCCATCCTTCACAGCCACCCCTGGCCACCATCGTCATCATTCATCTCCTGAGCACTCAAGGGCAGCCAGGCTTTGTCCTCTGTCATCTCCTGTCATTCTTGCTCCTAAGAGGACCGTGTCCCCAAGTAAAGATTCGAACGTAAGATACACGGCCAGGAGATCCCTACACTCAGGTGGGAGAGTGAGTTGGAGTGGGAAGCCCTTCTTCACCCCACAGCTTAAAAAAACTGGCAAGACTCACAGACATGTGATCTGTCCTTCTGGGGACTCAGTTTAGTCATCCATCCAACAAGGGGTAGAATGGAGTTAGAATTTTCCAAATGTCGCTTTGTGAGTGGCCCAGCCATCAACCCTCACCATTTCTACCAACCATACAAGTAACATTTGGACTGTGTGTGTGTGTGTGTGTGTGTGTGTGTGTGTGTGTGTGTAGGCCTATCTTCCTCAGTTGCTATTCTCACTGAACCTGGAGCTCACTGTTTGTCTGGGCTGGCTGGAGGCCCCAGGGACCCTCCTGTCCCCATCCCCCCAGTTCTGGGATCACAAGGGCACGACACAGCACCTTGGGTTCTGGGCCTTGAACCGTGTTTGCATGGTAAGCACGGTGCCCACTGAGCTATCGTCCCAGCCCCCAAGTCACGTTTATTTCAGCTTTGTTTGTTTTTACACAATGATGGAATGTGCTGGGAAAGTACTCTACCCTGCACCCCAGCTCTTAGACCTTTCTTTCAATTGTCTCACTCGGAAACTTAGGCATCTACCTGAGCCTCCTTCTCAGCAAGTTTAGACTTGGTATCGCTCATATATTTACTAAATAAACACATGGCGATTAAACCAAAGCACGCTCATGGGCCTCTGAATCTATCTTCATGGCACTGGTGGTCCCTGGTTGTTCCTTAAGAAACAAAGAGAAGGAGGACCCTTCAAGATAAGGACCATATCTGTCCATCACCTGACACTCGGACAGATGCCCAGAAGTCCCCCGCCTCCTCCTAATTTCTCCTGAGAAAAAACAAACTCCTGTTACTTCCATGTGGTTTAGATAAAGACTACTCTTTTTTGGTGGGGGCGGTGAGTCAGGGTTTCTCTGTGTAGCCAGGCTGGCTTTGAACTCACAGAGGTCCACCTGCTTCTGTCTCCTGAGTGCTGGGACTAAAGGTGTGCACTACCACCACCCGGCTTGAGTAAAGCCTACTCTTAAGACACTGCACCAGGATGACATAATTCAGCAGCATCAAGGGATATGATGAAATTAAGGTTAGAGGATGGTGAGGTTAGAGAACCAAGGCAAAGTGAAGGAGTCCACACGGGGTTTACAGCTCTCACCCGCTCCCTAGAACACACACACCGTAGATCCGGGTTTCCAGCTTCCCAGCAGCCAACGTACAAAAAGGAAACATGAACTGTTTTTCCTTCTTCTCATCGGCATGTGACATAGGAACAATGCCCTCAGCTGTGCCCCTAAAGCTGCGGATCTCAACCTGTAAGTCGTGACCCCTTCACGGGGAGGTCATGTGTAAGATATCTGCCTATCAGATATTTACATTATGATTCCTAACTGTAGCAAAATGACAGTTAGGAAGTAGCAACGAAATGATTTGATGGTTGGGGTCAGCACAACACGAGGGACTGTATTAAAGGGTCGCAGCATTGGGGAGGTTGAGAACCATTGCAAAGTAAAGATGGTTAATGGTCTCTGAGGCTGCTGACCTGCAGCAAGATGATAGATACACCGGTCTCCAGACAGGGACCCTGCCTTCCTTGAGCCCCCACGAAGAAAGCCCATCTGTACATTTGTGATCCCCCCCCCCCAAATTGATCAGGGTATTTCTCTTTCTCAAAAAAATACGATGCCCTCCTCTTACCTACAGAATGACATTGAGAAACCACAGCTTGTATTCCAACATTTCTTTGATTCAACCTCAAAGTAAATGCCCGAATTAGAAATCTGCTCTACTACTATGCCCCTGGGCAGGACACACAGCCCCTTTGAGTCTTCACATCCTTGAAGATGCAAAGAGGCCTTGTGCCCGTGCCCAGAATGACCCCTGCACTGAGCCTCCGGACTAGAAGCCCATCCATGCACCAGGCGCATGCGCGCGTGCCTCCGCTCCTCGTTGCTCCTGCAGGCTGTGTTCCTGCGGGAGGGAGCTTCCGTCTGGCCGCGGCCTCCCTTTCTGTTTACTGAATTCCCAGCACACTTCTGGATCAGGTTCAAGTGCCACTTGAACTGGGGATCGCCTCTGATTTCTCAATCAAAACAACTCATCCTTGCTCTCTTTTCCCTCAGCATAGAATTAAATGCGATACAGTCCATCAACACAGGAAATACTGGCTGGTGTCTCACCCTGGAGGCCTGCCTCCTACCAGCAGCTTATCCAATCAGAAAGATACCTTTCGACCTGTAATCTTTTTTTTTTTTTAAAAGCACATTAAAATTTTTTTAAATTACAATTTTATTTATTTTATGTGCATGTACGTACACACACACACACACACACACACACACACACACACACGAGCTGGGGTTGGGTGCATCTGCCATGGTGAGCTTGTGGAGGTCAGAGAAG
>CABHPP010001172.1:2538-44520 GCA_902168425.1 Peromyscus attwateri | reverse complement strand
TAACCTGGAAGCCAGATAAGCGTTTGCTTCCTCCAGGTTGATTTTGGTCAGTGTTTTGTCACAGCTACAGGGAAGTAAACTACAAAGCCAGGTTATTCACAGGAGCATGGGAAAGGGTTCCTTACAGGACAGCAGTTTGCAGCGCCAAAGAGCCCACGTCGGTAGGGTGGCAGCTCACAGAAAGCCACAACATCGAAGAGCCCCTGTTCCCAGCCAACGGTCCACCTGTTAGGTACCCTAGAGCCTGCCAATGACATGCACAGCGGGGTGACGAAGAAATCGTGACAACCCATCCCCACCCCCCTTTCCACAGGAAATGGAGCAGCCTCAATTCCATTACCAAAGACCTGTTTTTTTGTTTGTTTGTTTGTTTTTTTTTTTTTTTCTCATCGCCATGACTGTGGGCCAAGGTGTTCTGTAAGTCACCATGGCAACTGCTTCATGATGGAGGATGCTGGGGAGGAAGTAGCCTGGCCATAACAGCCAATCCCATGGGGACTCTGTTAAGAGGAAGCCTGCTCAGCCACGCCAGAGGAGCGCCGCCCGTTGCCTCCTCAGCATGGCTGTTGAGAGCTGAGGCGAGGACTCTCGCGTCTCTTCCAGGGAAAGCCTGAAGCTGCTGGTCAGCATAATCTTGACTCTGCTGCAGCCAGCAGGACAAGATCTGCCTGAACAGCACCTGCAGGGCTTTGTTGAAATGACTGAGCAGGGCTCCGGGAGAGGGCTGGGGAAGGTTTACACACCAGTGAACACAGCCATGAGGACCTGCGGCACACCAGGAACGCAAGGATGTGAGTGTCGGGATCCAGTCCTGCTCCCCCGCCCTTCCGAAGTCAGCTATGAACGGCACGATGGAGCTGGTCTTGTTCTGAAATCTTGTGCTGCCACCCCCCCCCAGCTCTGCCTGGTCCTTTCTTGGGGGTGTTGCATTCTCCTGGACTCAAGAGCCCAGTTAGCCCATGGGGTTTCTTGCAATGACAAAGAAGAAAGTGAAAGGCAGGCCATATAGAGACCCTACTCACCAACACCCCCAAACTGGGTAACTTTGGACGGCAGACCACGTATACAATTGCACAAGCTGTCCCTGCCTGTGTACCACACTATCTGTCCAGGAAATGTAAAATATATAGATGCCTGGTCCTGGCGTAGCATAAAGTCCTATCAGGTTCTCACCTCAGTGATTTCCTCTGAGCCCTGATCTTTAAGGCCTCAGGCTGCTGTTCCAGGGTCAGAGCTCAGTCAGCGAGTCCGGAGCCATATGACCCAGTGTTTCCTTTCTCCTCTCCTGCCCTCCTCATCTCCCAACCGGCCCTGTTTAGTCCTCGGCAACTGTATGTGGCTTGAACTACATTTTTTGGAAGGTTTGAGATGAGTCATCTTTAGTCTTCCACATCTTAGAGACCGCTAGAGGCCACAGACTCACCCCCTAAGAGTGCAAGACACTCCTGAAATGTAAACGGTCCTTCTCATCCTCCGAGGTCCCCCAAAACTCCTAGTCTCAGAGACGGGCCAAGTCTTCTGCCCACCCTCGAAGTTCTGTTAGTTTTTATATTTTGCTTGATGTCAGAATACGTGTAGTTTTCTGGAAGCAGCTGAGGTTTATTCTCTGATGTGTTGTTCCTCCAAGCGATAATTCTAGAAACTCATTCCCTTGTCTTTGGGAGTAATAACCTGATTAGCAGAACACCAGACAGAAACCACAGCCTTCATTTCCAGCCTTGGGGGTGTGGGGAGCCAGACAGGATCATCCCAGCTGTGGGGAGAGGTAGTTCTGTCTGTGCCAGACCGAATGGCTGCTTGGAGCATCGTTAGGATTCAGGAGACTCCATCCGCTCGGTTCTCTCTGAGCTATGAAGCTGGAAATAAATAAGTAAATAAGGCAGATGGCATTGCATCCCTGCCTGCAAAAGCTGAGCCAGGGAGATGAGTTACCGCTGTCATTTCCAGCGGATGGGAGCCCCCAGGAAATGCTCCTCTCTGGGGACTGCAAAAGAAACCAACTATGGGCTCCATTCGACCACGAAAACAAATAAACAGGAAAGGTTGCTCACATACGGCTTCCCTTGCCGACAATCAGCTGGATCTGTGGTAAGCACCAAGGGCTGTGTGCCCGGATAAAGACCTTGCTGAGCCGAAGCATGGTCGAACATGGAGGTTCAGGGGGGCAGACAGCCTACACTCACATATTTAACAAGCATCGGGGCTTGCTTTCTGCTCCTAAGCTGAGCTCCCTTTCTTAGGCTCAAGGGGAACACGAGCTGCAGCCATGCTCCCAGTGCCCATGAAGAGAAGCCGGGGAGCCTTGTCTGCATTGTTACAGGGTACGGGGAAGAAACTCAAACAGACGAGACAGGAAAGAGGGCCAGACCGGCAGGACCGTTGCGGGGTGCAGGCAGGAAACTCAATGCGGGAAGGACAGGAAGGAAGGCAGAGTGAGCAGGCAGGAGGGGATGGGCAGGCAGCGTGGGGCAGGGCTGGTTTCCTCTCTAGCATCTATGCAATGGTGTGCTTTATCATTTTCAGCAGCTGCTATGATCATCCCACTTTCCTTCCCCATCCCTAACACACACACAAGTATGTACACACATGCACACGTGCACACATACATACACAGTTGAATTTCTACTAAATGTTGTAGTATTAAGGGGCAGGTCTTTTAAGGCATGACATTAATATTATTAATGCTGTCTGGTGGGCTGGGTTAGTTACCATGGGAGCAGGTTCCTGATAAAGACTGAGTTTGGCTCAATTTTCTCTCTAGCATGCCCGCTGGCCCCTCTGTGGCATTTCCATGGAGCACAGAGAACTTTACCAGATGCCCGCAACATCTCCTGGATTCCCCAGCCTGCAGAACTGTGAGAAATAAGTTTCTTCATAAATTACTCAATAGTAATAGTCCGGTAGTAGTCTGTTGTAATAACAGCAAATAGACCACTGAAGTTCTGAAGTTCTAGCAATTGTGCAAAGGAGCCCCTCCCCAGCCCAGCTCCTCCTGCCCAGCTCCCCCAGTCTCTGCAGAGATACTGACAACCCTTCGACCTCTAAACTCGAAGATGTTAGTGCAACAGAAGGGACTGTATTACAACCCAGTTGGGACTAGGGTCTCATATCGCTAAAAGCTATTTAAGACAGCTGTGATAGGCCCGGCAGTGGTGGCGCACGCCTTTAATCCCAGCACTCGGGAGGCAGAGCCAGGTGGATCTCTGTGAGTTCGAGACCAGCCTGGTCTACAAAGTGAGTTCCAGGACAGGCACCAAAACTACACAGAGAAACCCTGTCTCGAAAAACCAAAAACCAAAAACAAACAAACAAACAAGACAGCTGTGGTAGTGTGCGCCTGTACTCCCAGGACTTGGGAGGTGGAAATGGGAGGATCCTGAATCAGAAGCCGGGTGAGACTACATAATGAATTCAAGTCTAGCCTGGGCTACCTGGGACCTTGTCTCAAAATAAAAAAAATCAATTAGTCAGTGTTGTGTTTGTGTAAATTTTTTTTGGGGGGGGGTAGGGGTAGCTGAGGACCGAATCCAAGTCCTTGAGCTTGCTAGGCAAGTGCTCTACCACTGAGCTGAATCCCCTACCCCGAGACAAGATCTTCTTATGTGTCCCAGACTGAACTAGAACTTGGGATCTGTCCACCTCAGCTTCTCAAGTGCGGGAATTACAGGTGCACAATACACGAACTATTACATATCAAAAAACCCTTGAAGTGTCCTGGAAGGCATGCTCCCCAGGCTAGAGCCTCCAAAGATGCAAGAAACTCCCAGAACAGGGCTGGCTTTCCTAGGCCCAGCCCTCACAGTGTACATAAATAACCATTCCCCTCCTCCTCCTCACAAATCAAGTGAGTATGTGCAGAAACACTCTGTAAACCAGAGGCGCTAAACAAATGCTAAAGACACCGTGCAAACAAAGAATCCACTCATCCTGTGGAGACACCTGTGATGGACTGGATGACAGCTAGGGACACCTATTGTTACCTTAGGAAGCTGCCGGGTAAGTCAAACAGTCCCTGGGACACGGGAACAGAATGAGCCTTTTGTTAAGGACATGGGGAGGGGCAGGTTCTCCTGTCCCGAGCTGGAATCAGTGAGGCCTCAGAGATGGGTGCTCGCCTCTATTCCAGAACGTCTATAGATTAATCTCGCCCCCCCCACACACTCCACACCTGGATGACCTTGGTCTTGACAAAGTTTCATAGCAGTTTGTGATAATAAGGCACTAGATAAAGCCCCACATTTTAAACCCAGGCTGCATTTGCGCTTCCTGTAGCTATGACATGCCTGTGAGTAGAGGATGACATGCCCAGCGTGTTGGGAAATACCGGACCAACTCAAAGTCTGCGTGGATCACTTAGCCATGGGTGACAGTATGTCCTGGGCCTGTCTATGGGCAGAGCACGGGTATGGGCTGACTCAGGGGTGAGGCTGAGAAATGGAAACTTTAGTCTCTTTGGGGAGCGGAGGAGCAAAGGTTCAGGAGGGCAGGGAGAAGACCGGCGGGGTTCACCTCCAGTAACTGTGTTCCTGTATTACCATGAGAGCCCCATGCTGCCACAGGCAGAGCCCCTTTGTCTAAGTCAGGGTTTCTATTGCTGTGACGAGGCACCATGACCAAAAAGCAAGTTGGGGAGGAAAGGGTCTAGTTGGCTTATACTTCCGTATTGCTGTTCATCATCAAAGGAAGTCAGGACAGGAACTCATACAGGGCAGGAACCTGGAGGCAGGAGCTGATGCAGAGGCCATGGAGGGGTGCTGCTTACTGGCTTGCTCCCCATGGCTTGCTCAGTCTGCTTTCCTATAGGATCCAGGACCACCAGCCCAGGGGTGCCACCACCCACCATGGGCTGGGCCCTCCCCCATCAATCACTAATTAGGAAAATACTCTACAGCTAGATCTTATGGAGGCATTTCCTCAGTTGAAGTTCCCTCCCTTCAGATAACTCTGGTTTGTGATGTTAACATAAAACTAGTCAGGACACCCTTGATCAGAAGAATGTGTCGTACAGTAATGGTTTTTCTCCCATGGTGCATTACTGTGCTTGGATTGCTGAAGCAAAATACCCCCAAAGAAGGTGGCTTAGCCCGGCAGTGGTGGCACACACCTTGAATTCCAGCACTCGGGAGGCAGAGCCAGGTGGATCTCTGTGAGTTAGAGGCCAGCCTGGTCTACAGAGCGAGATCCAGGACAAGCTCCAAAGCTACAAAGAAAAAAAAAAGCACCTTGGAGTTCTGTAAGGACAAGTAACAAGTAATGCAAATAAACCCTTTTAACCCCTGCAGGTGCCCACAGCACATCCTCAACGGTGACAATTACATGCCCAGTGTCAAGGAGCCCAGGACTCTAGCTGCCAGCCATAAAGTGTGCCATCCATTGGACTCCAGCTCATTCCAGGATTCCCATGATGCAGATATGGCCAGCAGCACCCAGGAACCCCAGACGTGTGCCCCCGGAAACTGTGTGAGGTAGTCCCTAGTTATTTTCAGCGACTGAGTTTTATGATACCTGGTGTGGATCAACATGTAACTGTGCCAGCTTCCAGTACCCTGCTGTCTCCTCCGGCCCACCCTCTCAGAAGAGAATCTGGACACAGTGCAGACAGCCAGGTCCCACTGAGATCCAGTTCAAGACTGGACATTGGTAGTTCCTACACCAGATCATCTTAAGAACAGCTAAAAGCACCACAAAAAAAAAAAAAATCCCTGTTCTCTCTCTTCAACTGGACTTCTGGAGCTTGGCCTGGTGCTTGGCTGTGGATCTCTGCATCTGCTTGCATCAGTTACTGGATGAAGGCTCTATGATGACAGTTAGGGTATTCACTAATCTGATTACTGAGGTAGGCCAGTACAGGTACCCTCTCCACTATTGCTAGTAGTCTAAGCTGGGGTCATCCTTGGGGATTCCTGGGAACTTCCCTAGCACCAGGTTTCTCCCTATTCCCATGATGTCTCCCTCTATCATGGTATTTCTTTCATTGCTCTCCCACTCCATCCCTGTTCCAGCTCAAGATCATGATGGGGAAATCTACAGAGACAACCAAACCAAATTGGTGGGAACTCATGAAATTTAGACCAACACATGTGGAGCCTCCACGGGTCTGGACTAGGCCCTCTGCATAAGCGAGACAGTTGTGTAGCTTGATCTGCTTAAGGGGCCCCCTGGCAGTAGGATCAGGATCCATCCTGGTATGTGAGCAGGCTTTCTGGAGCCCACTGCCTATGGTGGGACACCTCACACAGCCTTGAGGCAAGGGGAGGGGCTTGGACCTGCCTCTACTGACTCCCCATGGGAGGCCTTGCCTTCTTGTAGGAGGGAATGGGAGGTGGGTTGGGGAGGGAAGATTGGAGGGGCGGGAGGAGGGAAGAGAGAGATCTGTGATTTGTAGATGTAATTCTGAGTGGTCTTATTAAATAAGAAACACAGAGCCAAATGCAGAGTTAAAATCCAAGAGATAGAGCAGCAGCCAAGAGCTAAGACCACCTTCTTACCCCTTGCTGTCACTGCCGTCCTTCCCCTCAGAAAGAGGCCTACTTCCTGTGTGTCTGTATTTTTATTGACTTTCTATTCTGCCCTCTCATTGGTTGTAAACCCAACCACATGACCTCCTCATCACTGCCTGTCTATACAGACCTCCAGGTCTCTATGGTTGGTATTAAGATTAAAGGCATGTGTCTCCAAGCTGGCTGTATCCTTGAACACACAGACTCTACCTGCCATGTGATCGGATTAAGGGCGTGTGCTACCACTGCCAGACTTCTGCTAAGTGGCTTACTATTAGCTCTGACCCCCAGGCAACTTTATTTATTAACATACAAATAAAATCACACTTCAGCACAAATAAAATATCACCATAGTGATGTATGTAGGTATGTAAAATGAATAAAAACAAAATTTCTTAATTTAAAATAAAAAAGCACCACAAAGGTGTTTAGGTTTTCAGCACAATCCAGTGAAGAGAGTCTACAGAGAAGGCTGGGAGAAGGTCAGGACAAGGCTGGGTGACTGTGAGCTCCTGCCATGATTGTGGCTCCTGTGGTGGGCTTCCATGGCTATGCCGGGGTGATGTGAGCTAACACCTATTCACGCCGGATGAGGCATCCTTGGACCAAAGAAACAATTCCAAACGGGGTCTATCTTGGTGAACTAATGAATGTCTTAGAATCACTAACAGGAGCCTAAGTGACTCAGACAGAAGCACACCATTCCACCCCCCATGGAAAAAGAGAGCCAACCAGGCTTGCCCCTGCCGACCTCCATTCTCAGACAAATCTACCTCAGTTATATGCCTCAGCACCCACAGCAGAGGCCAGGCCACCATTCCTCCCAAACTCACCTTTGGTTCTGTTGGGAGGACATTGTGGTGTGTGGCCTTTCCTGAGGGAGATGTCAGACGATGCCTGTTCACCACAGACAGGGCACTTACGACAGGACAAAGAAATGGTTGTACGAAAAGTCTAGTTTGGTGAACCCGTGTGCCTGTTGCTCTCACAAAAGCTGGGTCACTGGAGTTCCCTGCACAAGTTGTAGGCAAGTCCACTGAAGAGTTTTCTCCTTCCTGGCCGCTGTCTGCTGCTTGTACAGTACAGCCTTGGAGAAGGACCTTGTAAGTCCTGAAACTTTCTTGTGAGGTTTTGTGCCTCCCCTGGGAGGGTTGTTGCCGTTCAGAGCAAAGAGCTACAGAACAAACCCGTTGGTCTAAAGGTTCAAGGCCACAGCGAAGAGACCTGCAGTTAGGGACTGGGTTAGGGACTCATGCCCATGATGTTCCATCTCAACCCAAGATCTGCTTCAGAGGAAGCTTCCTGTTTGACAAGCGGGAACAGCCACTAACACGGCCAGGTGAGGGCAGCCGTCAGCTCACAAGCTGGATGCTGAGGAGAACAGAAGCAGAGTGTGAAGGGATGAGGCAGGGAGGGGACCAGGGAACGTCCCCCAGAGGAGGTGGCGCCTAACTGGGGTCTGGGAGGAGAATCTCATCTTATTCATGGGTTTTCAACGCCCTCCATCCAGTTCCTCCCTCCACATCCCCAACTTGAACGTACTATGCCGAGAAGTATTCTGAACCAAGCCAGGCCTTTCCCTGTCTAGACTTGGTCATTTACATGCAGAAAAAAAAAATCTCTGCATTTCTTCCTTGGAAAACTTCCAAAACCCTCATTCACTCAATACCTATTTATCAAACACCAGCTGTAGATGAGGCACCATTAACAGTGCATGTCTTGACTCCTCCACAGTCCTTTCAGGTAAGAACCAGTATTACTGCAATTTTTATAGATAAGGAAACTTGGGACTGTGACAGAGCTGGGATTTGGGCCCCAGCAGCATTCTCCAGAGTCGGGAGCCTCAGTGTTGCGTCTGTTGCTCCCTTTTTGACAGAGCGCTCACTGAAGACAGTGTGCTAGCCTCTGTTCTGTCCTCTGCGAGCTGACGCAACACTTCCCGTCTGAAACATTCTATGCGACCACAGTTGGCTCCATGGCTCCAGCCTGTGGCCAGAGGATCTGTTCCCACAAGAGTGTGTGTGAGTGTATGTATGTGTGTGTGTGTGTGTGTGTGTGTGTGTGTGTGTGTGTGAATTATCAGCAAGCCCAGGGCAGCTAAGGAAGAGCAGCATGCCTCCGTAGCAAGGCACTTAGCTTCTCCTGTGGGACCTATAGAAAAACCAGAATGAGGGAGCTAAATTAAACTCTAGATTTGCTACTTCTACCATTGCTGGGACCAAATATTTGATGAGCAACTTATGAGAGGAAGGGGACTGGGGACGTAGGGGGGGGGGGGGGGTAAAGTGCTTGTTGCGCAATCATGAGGACCTGAGTGCAGACACCTAACGCTCATGTGACAAGCCAGATGTGGCTATGTGTACCTGTAATTCTGGTTCTGAGAGGTGGAAACAGGAGGATCCCAGGAGCTTGCCTGGCCAGTCTGGGCAAATTAGTGAGCTCCAGGTTTGGCAAGAGCTCCTGTCTCAGAAGCTAAGGTGCAGAGCAATAGAGGACTCCAATGCAGACCTCTGCATATGCAGATGCATGCATGGGTGCAATAGAGGACACCAATGCAGACCTCTGCATATGCAGATGCATGCATGGGTGCATGTACCCACAGCCAGATATGGAGGGAGGGGGCTGATTTGGTTGATGGTTTGAGGGATTATAGTCTGTCACAGCAGGGAAGGCTTGGCCGTGGAATGGCTCGTGGTTGTGACAACAGGAGCCTGAGGTGGCTTGCCTCAATGACACCAGCAGACTGGGAAACAGATCCACTGGAGCTGGGCTATAGCCCTCAAGGCCCACCTCCAGGAACCTACTTCCTCCAGCACAGTGATTCTCAACCTTTCTAATGACACAAAGCACACTTGGGAGTGTGTCATATTTCACAAATCCACGGGCCTTCCTTAGAGCACAGGATGGGACAGTGTACCGCACAGCTCACACCTCAACCATCAAGCACGAGGTTAGTCCTGCCCTGAGACCTATCCTGGTCCAGAGAAGCAAAGAGAAAGCTTCTGGCAGGCTCTGTCCTTCCAAGGAGGCATCAAGGCTATACTGCCCAGGAATGTAACCCCTTCCTGCCCGGTGCCCTGAGTCCTTTCCCCATGGACCAGTGGGTTCATCGTGGACTAAAAGGGCAAAAGGTGACTGGGTCTAAAAAGAATAAATTCAAGTTCCCTGTTCTGTCTGGCCCCGTTTGAGGAGTTGGGAACATGTCCCGTTCACTCCACGAGGAGAAACAACACAATCAAGAGCGGTCGGGCCGTCCAACCACAGCGCCTCAAACGGTGGAATCTGGAGGCTGGACCCTTTCCTGGAGTCTTCTCATTCAGTACCTTCACCTGTCACTTAGGAAAGGGGAAGCATGGAGACGTGAGGTTTCTCAGGAACCTAGTGACGCTTGGGGGCACCTAGCTTATCCCTCTCAATCTACCTAAGGCGAGAATGACAGCATCTAAGATTTGCCACAAGCCACTCAGAAGCCTGGGGCAGCGTGTGACCCAGGTTTCCTAATTGGATTCCAGACTTTCTTTTTATCATCTCTGGAATCGCAGGGTCTTCCTGTATTGTTGAGAAATCAACCCACAAAAGCCAGGACCTCCTCTATAATATTGCAGATAACATTTGGCCCAGTGACGTCCCAGACGGTCACAACCGGGAATAACAAGCCCCTAGCTTCCCGAGTGAACTTTTGTATGTTTTCAAAACTCGGCATTAATGCATCGATTTCACAACAACAGAATTATATGTTCTTGAGATCCGCTCTGTACAACATGCAATTTGGAGAGGAACATTAGTAGGGAGCATGGACGGTTTCCCCATCTAATCAAGGGAAGCAGAGCTTGGCTCCAGGGAAGGTTGAGACTTTTCAATCCTTTGTGACAAATTTGCATAAATGTCCTCATTTAAAATGAAGGGAGGGTGGGAGAGAGAGAGAGACAGGGAGAGCAGGGGAGAGAGAGGGAAAGAGGAAAAGAAGAGAGAGAGAGAGAGAGAGAGAGAGAGAGAGAGAGAGAGAGAGAGAGAGAGCGAGCGCCCAGGCTTCTGAGGACAGACCTTGCTTCAATACACGCCTCACTGAATCTTTGTGCTAATTGTTTCTCTTCCCAAACTGGCTTCTAAGAACCTTCTGGCTATATCAGCATTTAAAAAGACAAAAAATGCAGGGTTTTGGAGCCAAAATACTTCTGATTAGCCTCAAGGCTCAGATTCAGTCTCAGATCCTAGTGCCCCTCTTTTGTATGTTCCCAATGGCTTCTGGGTAAGGAAGAACAAGGTTTGTCACAATCCAGGCAGGACCTGGGATAGTCTACAGGGACATACTTGTGCCCCCCGCCGCTGGATATCAGACTATTGAAACAATAGACCCCTCCAAGAAATTAGAATTTCCCCAGAAGTCTCATGCTTGGAAGGAAAAGTCTGGGTGGGACCCTGGTGCCAGCCAGAGGGGGGTCCCATCTCCGTGATGGACTGGCAGGACCATGCCTTGGTCAGAACTGATTAGTTATGTGGGCTTCTTGCTCTCTAAGCTGAACTTCACATCAGCATCTAGAAGATGGATTTGGGGGAGGGAGCGCCCCTGGATTTCTTTGTTTCACTTCCCAACGTGAGTTTTTAAAAATCTCCTCTCTCTGTTTTTTGCTATTGCTTGTTTCTGTGATTGGCTTGTGGAGGACAAGTGGCTGAGCCTAGCTTGTCAGGGCTGCCAGGGCCCAGGCTCTGATCGGAAGAGCTCTGGCAGCCGGCCCATGATGACTGACAGGTTGATCCTTCAGCTTGTTCCGGAGTGAGCTACACAGAGATGGAAAAAGAGAGGGCAAAGCTGATTGCTTGGATCAGTGCAGACCGAGGCTCACATTCTTGGCAAGGCCGGCTTATTGGCTTGTGTCCCTGCTTGAGTAGTTCACCTGCTCAGTGACACTGTCGGTGCACACCACAGGCGACTGGACGCTAGAGACCACAGGGGCCTTGGCACTGAGGGGAGAGAGGTGACTAAGACTCTCCGAGTCCAGAAATGGTGGTGACATTAGAACAGTAGAGTGGCCTAGTTTGTGGCCTGGATCAGCTATCAGGGCTCCGAGGACCAGAGCCTGGGCCCTGGCAGCCCTAACAAGCTGGGCTCAGCCACCTATATTCAATAAGACAGGTGAAAAGTCAAAGAAAGATTTGGTCAATGAGTTCGCATGGGAAGAGAAGCCAATAAAAGGGTCCAGTTACACACACCCCAACCCAACCCCACCAAGTCCACCTTCAGAGTCCTGACATGAGGTTTAGGATTATTTTTTAAAGTTTATTTTATTATTATTTTGGGTGTGTGTGTGTGTGTGTGTGTGTGTGTGTGTGTGTGTGTGTATGGCGCATGTGTGGTCAGGAAATATCTTCCAAGAGCTGTTTCTCTCTTTCCACTGTGGATTTGGGGAATAAAACTCGGGTGGATAGGCAAGTGCTCTTACCTACTGTGCCGGCTCACAGGCCGGAGGTTTAGGTTTAAACAGAGGACAAGGTGTGAGCTTCACTAAACAGTCTTGGTCAAGATGCGGTCTCACTCATCGCAGAGACTGATCCAGTCTCTCCTGAAAGGTGTCACGATACGTGGTCAGAACTGTGTGAAATCTCTTCCTGGGAGACCAGGTTCTCCACTGCTGGCACCTGTTCCTTCCGCAGCATGAGACTGCCATAGAATTTCCAATTCTTGGGACCGTTGTTTCAATCAACTCACAGACAAAGGGAGAGACATAGGTCTCTTTAGGGTATTTTCACTCCGGGACGATTCAGTTGGTAAGTTCCTGCTGTACAGACCTGAGGACCTGAGTTCAGATCCCCAGAATTCACACAAAAGAGCTGGGTGTAATCATGTGAATCTATAACTTTAACATTCACGGTGAGAGGAGATGGAAAGACTCTTCAGAGCTTCCTGGCTAGCAAGTCTAGCCAGTAGGTGAATGCCAGGTTCAGTGAGAGACCCTTTCTCAAAAGATCAGATTGGAGAAAATAATGGAAGACACCTGATCTCAGCTTCTGGCCTCCACACGAATGCACACACTACATATATGCACACACAAACACTACACACAAATGCACACACATACATGTTACAGAATATTTGTTTACACTATAAAAATATGTCTCTGCCTAAGGTGCCTTCTGATTGGTTTAATAAAGAGCTAAATGGCCAATAGCTAGGCAGGAGAGAATAAGCAGAACTTCCAGGCAGAGAGAGAGAAACTGGGAGGAGAAATCTAGGCAGGTGATTTTGCCAGTAGATTCCAAGCAAGTTGGATGTGCTGTACTAAGAGGTAACCGAGGCACATGGCAGAATGTAGATTTAAAATATATATATATATGATAATTAAGTTATAAGAGCTAATTGGGAAAAAGCCTAAGATAAGGCCAAGCTTTCATAATTTTTTTAAAAGATTTATTTATTATGTATACAGTGTTCTGCCTGCATGTATGCCTGCAGGCCAGAAGAGGGCACCAGATCTCATTATAGATGGTTGTGAGCCACCTTGTGGTTGCTGGGAATTGAACTCAGGACCTCTGGCGGAGCAGTCAGTGCTCTTACCACTGAGCCATCTCTCCAGCCCAGCTTTCATAATTAATAATAAATCTCCAGGTCATTATTTGTGGGCTGGTGGTCCAATGGTAGTTTGACAAGAAAGCTCGCTACATTTGCTGTCCAACATGAGGCCCAAACATAGGACCTGAGAAAGCTAAGAAAAGTTCTGGGCCGGGCGTTGGTGGCGCACGCCTTTAATCCCAGCACTCGGGAGGCAGAGGCAGGCGGATCTCTGTGTGTTTGAGGCCAGCCTGGGCTACCAAGTGAGCTCCAGGAAAGGTGCAAAGCTACATAGAGAAACCCTGTCTCGAAAAACCAAAAAAAAAAAAAAAAAAAAAAAAAAAGAAAAGTTCTGGACAAGGAGCCAGATGTGGCTTCCTAGTTCTACCGTCTCTCAGGTGAGCCAATGCTCACAACATACAGAGGCCCAGCTCCCACCACTGCCTGCAGACCTAAAGGGGGCAGAGCCAGCCACCAGCGCCATGTGCTAAACTGAGCCACACTGCAGCTGACATGGCAGTTTAAGATTTATCTCACACGGCCAGAGAATGCTGCAGATGTGCAGGAAGTCAGGTCTAGATGGAGAAAATCTCTGAACAGGTACAGTATGCTTTAAAAGGTGCTTAGGTGCCAAAGAAAATGTGTATAGACAGTCACAGAAAAAAAATTTTTAAAAACAATAAAGTCTATAAAGAGAGGGTAAAATAGTATAAAAAGAACAAGCCACATCAGGACGGGAAATACACAGGGTGTCTGGATCCTATAGGGTGCATTGTTGACTTTGAATTTTTTAAATGCTAAGGAACAGAGAATGTCGGATGCTGAGAGACACTGGATTGTGGAAGGGACTGCTGAATTAAATCAGCCTAGATACTTCAGGGATGTCTGGGCTTCGGAATGGAAGTGGACAGTGTGTTACATCAGGGGAGAGGTTGTGCTTTTGTTTCCACAGGAGACAAAAAGCTATGGATTCCTTCAAAGTTAATAAAGACCAGATTTGATCGTGGTAGACCTCCTGGAAATCTTGGCTACAGACATAAAGAAAAAAACAAAAGAAAAACTACAAACAGGTAACGTATATGCTGATCCCTCAACATGGGTACAGCTCTGAGACTGGATGAGACATGATAAATCTTGTGGGCTACACAGTCCTCATGATGACTTATTATTACATGCCATCCTTTCATATGGCATGGATAGAGGTTTGGTTATACAGTCCAAACAAACATATAAAGTTAACAGATGACTTTTACCTGCTCAAACATAGAACAAAAAAATCATTAGCTGACTTGTACACATCACATATTCTATACTTGTGTTGATACAGATATTTGTGTTACCTTTAAAAGTTTGTGTGATTTCAGGAAAAAAAAAGCACCAGACACCAATAAAAACAAGTAGCTGAGGTGACCCAGCCTCTCAGAATACCTCCGTTGCAGTTTTCTCAAAATTCTGCATCCAGAATAACTTCAAAGCTGTTAGCTGAGATGGTCCAGCCTCACAGACTACTCCAGCCAAGACTTCAGATAAGTCCTGCACTTTCCCATCACACAGAGACTAAACAAAAAACAATACAGCTAGCTCTCCCAGGACTTGACCACTGTCCCAATTTTCTCAGGGTCCCCTAGAGATGCCGTTGTCCCCAGACAACAGGAAGCAGTCTAGAGAACAGGATGCCCACATTCCCAAGAGGTGAGGTAGATAGCTTTTGGTTATTTGATGGGTTATGGATGTTTATCATCATTTAGGGGGATTGGTTGTTGGTCATGGTCAGGGAGAAAGCTGAACAAAGGAGATTAGAGTCAGGGATCTCATTCTGAAAAGAAAAAGGAGGGAATATGGGGATGAAAAGATGAAAGGGTAGAGTATTGATTCCGCCTTAAACTAAAAAGCAACTATTAATCTTAAATGTTTTACATCAGCATGGATTTTTGTATACTGATACACACTGAAAACTATTTTTGTTACACTGTATACATGTTTCTACTCTTGTTTAAGTTATTGTACCTAGGCGGCTCATTTAAAAATGTAATGTATGAGCCGGGCGGTGGTGGTGCACGCCTTTAATCCCAGCACTCGGGAGGCAGAGCCAGGTGGATCTCTGTGAGTTCGAGGCCAGCCTGGTCTAGAGAGTGAGATCCAGGAAAGGCACAAAGCTACACAGAGAAACCCTGTCTCGAAAAAACCAAAAAAGAAAAAAAAATGTTATGTATAATTAAGAACTACAGGTTATTAGTTCGTTATCTATAATAATCAAACTTGTAGTCACATTAGGTATGTTTTCAAGGTTCAAAAGAGATACATGCTAGATAGGTAGTCTTCAAACACTTCAGAGACCTACAAAATATGGCATTTAAAATGTTTTAATAGCCGGGCGGTGGTGGCGCATGCCTTTAATCCCAGCACTCGGGAGGCAGAGCCAGGCGGATCTCTGTGAGTTCAAGGCCAACCCGTTCTACAGAGCAAGATCCAGGACAGGCTCCAAAACTACACAGAGAAACCCTGTCTCAGAAAAAAAAATGTTTTAATACATAAGGCTTTTCATGACAGTGAGACACATCTGCTCCTGGCAGCACCAATATACTTCAAAAAAGGATGATGGGCATGGAGGAACCTCCATGTGGAGTTTGTGTTCATTGTGGCAAAGTTAGCCACTGGGCCAAGAAACTGCCCTTGCCTTGACTGCTGACAGTGTGCTGTCCACTGAACAAGCAGGGCACAAAAGAAAGCAACTGCCCAAGTTTGCCACGATAAGGTAAGACAGTTCTTTAAAACTTCCTATTTCACAAAAAAGTCTATCAGATATTGTAGACCTGTAGGCTGAAGATGGATGCTCCAATGTTATGGAGGAACCTTGGGTGACTGTCCAGGCAGCCAGCTGTTTCTGTTATTTCTATAGTTTCGGAAGTTGTTTGCTCTGCACTTCCTGTTTACTCAGGTAACATTGTATCCTTCTCAGGTCTCTGATGGGGTTGAAGACTAACAATTATAGTTACAGTTTTTCTTGTTACCAAATTCAAAACAAAACTCACATTTGGTGATGTAAAGCTTACAAAGTTGAAAAACAAAAAAGTTTAAGTTGTTTATCTAAGAAGATGTCTTAAGGTCTAAAAAGATATGTTTAAGTTGGTAATACAAGTTATGATAGAAAATAAATTAGGTACAAAACTTTGACTCACCAATATAGGATAGATAATGGAATATTTTCTATGAATTTGGAAATAGAGATAGACTGGATATTGTAAATGTAATTCTTACCTGATAATTGTTCTTATTGTATGTAGTTTTACTGTATTAGAGTTAAAAACCTTCCCTTTTTATTTAGACAAAAAGGGGGAAATGTAGAATATTTGTACACTGTGTGAAGATGTGTTGCTGTGATTGGTGTAATAAAAAGCTGAATGCCAATCGCTAGGCAGGAGAGAGAGCTAGCACTTCAGAGCAGAGAGAGATCTCTGGGAAGAAGAAAGGCAGAGTTGCCAGCCAGATGCAGAGGAAGCAGGATGGGCAGTGTGGAGATGAGGTAACAAGCCATGTGACAGAATGTAGATTTAAAAATGTGGGTTAATTTCAGTTATAAGAACTAGTTAGGAACAAGCCTAAGCTAAGGGCAAGCTTTCATAATTACTAAGTCTCCATGTCATTATTTGCAGGCCGGCAGTCCTGACAAGAAACTACTACTACTCTTACACACACACACACACACACACACACACACACACACACACGAATATCTTCATTCCTTCCAGAACAGTTACAGATTGTGTACTGCCCTGTGGGATACATGTTCCTGTCCACATGTCCTCCTAGTGGGGTTCTCCAATGCTTTTTTTTTCCTTTAGTTTTTTGAGACAGGATTTCTCTGTGTAGCCCTGGCTGTTCTGAACTCACTTTGTAGACCAGGCTGGCCTCAAACTCACAGAGATCCTCCTGCCTCTGCCTCCTAAGTGCTGGGATTAAAGGCGTGTGCCGCCGCCTCCACCACCACCACCACCACCACCACCACCACCCAGATGCTTTGATGAGACCAAATGGAGCCTGTCTCAAGCGTAGGTAGGAATTCATCGTGTTAGGATTCCTGCATGTGGACTCAGCCAGCCCTGTGTGAGGCCCTCTGCCTTCCTGTCACTCGCCGGGTGCTGAGCGTTTCCCATTTCCAGAGCCATGTATTGAGGACCACAGTGGTTGTTGGTGCTGACTGCTGTTATGAACACATCTCAGCTACACAGATTCTGATGTAGAGGTACAGCCACAGGGGACTGTCATTTCAAAGTGCCCCCTGTGACTCTAACATGCAGCCAGGACAAGGATCCACAGGACTGGATGCTCTGCAGGGCCAGTGTGGTCATTTGAATACGGATGGCATCATAGGCTCACCGATTTGAATACTTGGTCACCAGGGAGTGAGTGACATTATTTGAAAGGATTAAGAGGTGTGGCTTCATTGGAGGAAGTGTGTCACTGGGGGTGGGCTTTGAGGTTCCAAAACACCCATTCAAGCCCAGGGTCGGTCACTTCCTGCTGCCTGTGGATCCTGATGTTGAGCTCTCAGCTACCTTGTCTGCCGGTGTGCCTCCATGCTCCCTGCCATGAGGATGATGGGCTAAACCTCGGAACTGTAAGCCAGCCCTAAAAAAATGTTTTCCTCTCTAAGAGCTGCCGTGGTCTTGGTGTCTCTTCACAGCAAGAGAATGCTGACTAAGACACCCGGCCTTCCAAGTGTTGCCTTCTGGGCAAAATGTGATCTGTGCCTAGAGAAGGGAGCTGTTTTCAAGGCGGAGTGCTTCAGTTCCATTCCCCGTGACCTTGAGAGGGTCACCTCCACCCCACCTCAACCTGCCCCTTTCAAATTCTATGAGTCTGAGTCTCCTGACTCTATGACCCTGAGTCTGGTGGTTGTAGATTACAGTAATTACTGAGAGGTGACTGTCACGGAGGACAAAGACAGATTTTTTTGTTTGTTTCAGTTTTAGTTTTTGAGACAGGAGCTTGTGTAGCCCAGGCTGGCCTCAAACTCACTAAGTAGCTGAAGATGACCTTGAACTCCTCATCCTTCTTATTATACTTCACAAAGGCTGGGATTACAGGCTTGACCACTGAACACCACTCAAGGTCAGGTTTTAACTATGGGAATGGAGGGGTGAAAACAAGGGTCAGGGTCATTACCAAATACAGATTCAATGCCTTTTTCTGTGTTGTTCTGTGCTAGACCCCACCTTCTGAGAAGTGTACGGAATCCAGCGAGGGGCCACTTAGGTATCCTTTGAGCAACAAGTTGTTAATAGCCTGGACTTAATTTTCTTTGGTAACTTTAATTTGCTCTTTGACAATTTCATACATGTGTATGACGCATTCTAAGTGCTGTGCCTCCCACTATTGTATGAAACTCTGCCTCATGTAGCCCAGGCTGGCCTTCAACTCCTGATTATTCCGCCTCCACCTCATGCATGCTGGGATGATATGCTTGCAACCACAGATCCCAGCTCAAGCCCCCTCCCCCAACCTCCCCTCCATCCCCCAATGTCCGCTTCCTCACAGTCACATCTTTTTGCTTTGCTTGGTGACACTGAGTTTAACTAAGGTCATCTGTGTAACTGTGGGTCTGGAGCACCCATTGGCACCTGCCGGCTCGGCAGAGGGCGAACCGCCGAAGGCAGAGCTCTGCGGGGCCTTGTTCACCCACGCTAACATTTTATTTTTCATCGTTTCAGTTCTTTTTGCTAGAGGTTTTTGTTTTGTTTTGTTGGAGGGCTCCGTAAGCAATAAAAGCAAAGCCCTTGCCTTTCATCTTCAAGCTCTTAGTTTGCTCACTGGTATGACGGTTGGGCGGGCAGCTTCACCGGGAGGGAGAGCACGCTCACAGGCACACTCCCTGGCTGGCTTCGGGATGACAATCCTTTATCCCCTTTGTAACTTCGACCCCTGCCCCACTTCCTGTTTGCTCCTCTAACACCTTTGTAAATAGTTCCCTGTATTCGGTTCCCTCCTCGAATGGCTGCTGATTCCCAGAGCAACACACTCACCAAGATGGGGAGCGGAAATTCAGTCCGTCTGATCCCGAGTGACTTCTCCCTCAGAACCCGGTCACTCTCCTTTCCTTACCCAGAACACGCGTCTTTCTTGCTTTAGGTCCTTCGCAATGTTTTTCCTACAGCGGGAAGAGACTGTCCCCTGTTTTTGTCTAGATGACTTATCCTGACCCTTCACCCCTTGAGTTTAATGTCTTTTTCTCTGAGAGGCCAACTCTCATTGTACCTTCTAGGTAGGTTTACTCACGGTCTTGTCTAGACACAGTCTCTTACTCTGCATTTTTTTTTTTATTTTAAAAATGGGATTTTTTTGGGGGGGCGGCTGGCAGTGGTCCACACTCCTTTAATTCCAGCACTTGGGAGGCAGAGACAGGCGAATCTCTGTGAGTTCGAGGCCAGCCTGGGCTACAGAGTGAGTTCCAGGACAGGCTCCAAAGCTACACAGAGAGACCCTGTCTTGAAAAACCAAAAGAAAAAAAAAAGTGATTTTTTTTTTTAAATGTATATGGGTGTTTGGCCTACATGTGTATACATCACATGCAGTTCCAGAACGAGGCCAGAAGGGGTCGTCAGATCCCCTGGATCTGAAGTTATAGATGGCTGTGAGCCAAGCTGAGTGCTGGGAATGGAACCCGAGTCCTCTGCGAGAACACCGAGTGTTCTTAACCACGGAGCCACCTCTCTCCAGTACCACTGCGTTTCCCTGTGCTGCATGATTTTTGATTTGTGATTTATTTTATTTCTTCGGCTCCCTGTGCTAAGCACTAAGGTCTTAGGGGAGGTGACAATGGCTGCCTCATCGTTGTGTCCCTAAGGCCTGGAAGGTGCCAGGTAGGTGACTGGTGCCAGGGTGACCAATGATACCACGGTGGCAAGGAAAATGTAGTTGAGAATGGGGAAATTCCACACCACCTCCAAGGCCATCGCAGCCCTGTTTCTATCAGAATGTTTACAGGTTGAGCATCCCTCGGTCGGAAAGCTCCAGTGCTCCAAATATCTGTAACTTTCTGAGTACTGCCTGGGCTGCAGAAGTGAAAAACACCACATGTGTGAAGGGCCACACTCAAAGTCCGGGTGCACCCGCTGAAAATGTTGTCTGACATTGCCTCCCTGCTGCGTGCATGGGGTATTTATAAAAAATAAAGGAGCTTCGTGTCTAGACGGGGCTCCCCTCCGGAAGTGTATTAGTTTTCTCACTGCTGTGGCTAAATACCCAATGACAGCAACTCAGGGGAGGGAGGGTATGGGATTGCAGTTGAAGGGGACCCTCCACCATCACAGGAGAGTCCCGGTGGCGGGAGTGTGAGGTGGTTGGTCACAAGGACGGGAAACAGAGAAAGAAATGCCAGTGCTCAGCTTCCTTCCTTCTTTTTATTCAGGACCCATTGTTAGAACTCCTAGCCACTCCCCCAGGTACATGGCCACACATGTGCTGTCCAGTAGCCAGGCAAGATGGTTAGTCACCCCAGGGCCTTACATCCTACTCGTAATCTTTGATCACGTTGTCTATGCGCATGTGTGGTGTAGCTATGTAAGCCCATATGCGTGTGTGTGTGTGTGTGTGTGTGTGTGTGTGTGTGTGTGTGTGTATAACCTGTAAAACGCGGGTCCACCTATTCCTCCTCTCTCTTCCTGCAGGATCTTTCCACAGGCCTAAGCACTCCCTTCTGTTCTCTTCCCCTAATAATCTCATGGTGGGTTTTGTGGTGCCTCGTGGCTTTTCTCAAACGGTAAACAGTGCCGCTTCACAAATAACGCCCATCCCATGGAATGTGATCTCACCCACAGTCAAGATAGACCTTCCTGTCTCACTTACCTAACTAGAAACCTCCTCAGACACATGCCCAGAGGCTTTTGTCTCTGGGGGATTCTAGATCCTGTCATGTTGACAATCAATATTAGCTATCACACCAAGAGATCTCATGAATATGGAAATACTCCAAAATCTAAACAATGCAACATCTGAGACACTCTTTGGCACCAGGCATTTTAGACAAGTTTATTGTCTAAAATTGATCTTGTAATTTTTTTTTTTTTTCTCAAATCCTTCCCTGGTCTTCTGGGCCCTGTGACCTCTCAAAACAAACAAACAACAAACAAACAAACAAACAAAAACCCAAACCCAACCCAAACCAAAACAACAACAAAAAAAACCAGTTGGTATTATTGTTTTCCCCCAGGAGTTCATTTTTGAGCATGTGGGGCTCTGCAGGGCTGAGTTGCAGGTTGCCATGGCGATTCCTCGGTGGTGGGGAGATGTGTAATTGCTCTCAGTAGCCAGTTTTCCTGGGTGGGCGGAACTCACGCCTGTGGTGATTGAAAGGGTGAGAGAGGGTCTTTCTACAGTTTAGATGGACAGGGAAGAGGGCTGCAAGTCCCCAGAGGAATGAGTCCCAGGCCTGTGGCCTCCACAGCTGCTTGTGTGGCTCTGTGACGAACAGAAACAAAATGCCCACACTTGTCTTTTAGCTGATGATGAGCAAATACAGCTAGAATACTGGAGACCGGTTATCACCAGGAGGGCGGTGTCAGCAAACGCTGGGGTGTGGTGGGGGGAACCAGACCCTCTGTAAGTAAAGTTATATTGGAATGTGGCCTTGACTGTTAATTACCATCGGTTCCAAGAGCCTTCCTCAGTGGCTGAGCTGACCAGTTTCCACCTGTACAGTCCACAGAGCTGGAAGTATTTGCCATCTAACCCTCTGCAGAAAAGGCTTCTGGACCTGGGGCATGAAGGGCTTGAAGGCTTTTTTTCCAGAGCTGAGGACCGAACCCAAGGCCTTGCGCTAGGTAAGCGCTCTACCACTGAGCTAAATCTTCAACCCCGTGGAGGTCGTTTATATGACCTTCTGTAAAGGCTTTCTTTTTGTTTTGTTTTGCTGCTTATATTTATCGAATGCTTCCTTGTGGCAGGCTCTCTATTGAACAGTCTCAGCAGCTCGGTTTTGCAGGAAAACTAACGAGCATTCCGGAGGAGTCAGTCAATAGCACGCGGCACAAGCTTTCGTTGAAATCAACCCACTGTTTATCTGCAACGCAATCCGTGTGGACGTCCTGTGTTTGAACTGACCATGGTATAATAGGAAGGTGGCTCGGTAAAGTGCTTACCATGCAAACAAGAGGACCTAGCTCTCACATAAAAACCCAGGCCTTACGCAAGCACCTGCCAGTCCAGCGCGCAGGAGTGGGGGTGGGAGACTGGGCTTGATGGACCAATCAATTCAGTGAGGGAGCCTGTCTGAATCAGTCATCAACCCATCAATCAACCAATCAAGTGAGAAGCCATGGAGGAAGATGCCCGACATCCGACACCTGACCCCATATCACATGTGCATAAGCACACATGCACGCCCACGTGAGCACACCAAAGACCATCCTCAAGGTCACACACTAGTGACTGGAAAGCCATTTCTTCGTCACATCATTAAATATACCATCAGGCGTGTGTGGAGGCTGCAAAACAAGTCACTACCTCAGACAGTCACGTGAGTGGGCTTGGGCCAGTCATGCCACGCCCCCAGGCCTCGGGGTGCCATATCTATAAGATGGAAGAAGGGGGGGGGCATTCTCCCGCCCTGCCCCCACCCCACAGTCTCATAGCGCTGGAGATTGAACCCGGAGCCTCATTGATGCTGAGGCAAATGCTCTATAACCAAACCATATTCCCAGACCGCACCTCACCGTGACTCTAGCTCCCTGAAGAATGACGGGCTAAGAGAAAACAGCTAGATGCTCATGGAGAGGGTAGGAAGATTTTCTTCTCTTTGAGAAATGGTTCAGAGTTTCTAAAAACGGGGGTGTTTGGCCCCGGTTTTGTGTGTGACTGTGTGTCGTCTGCCTTTCTCTAGAAACTGCAGGATCTGCACATGGGTTTGGGGAGCTGAGGAACCTGTAGGAGGTGGGATTTACGCCGGCCTAGAAACCAGCATCCAGGGTGTTTTCCACCATCTACGCTATAACAAGCCTGGGCCAGGGCAGTCTGTAAGAACGGACCAGCACTGTCCTCCATTATGCCCGGGAGAGAGGGCTCGTCCCCTGGACTGCAGCAGCTAGAGGCCAGAGACCTGGCCAAGCGATGCTCTGCCCTTCACACTACTAATGAGGGCGAGAGGCTCACACAGCTGGATAAGCAGGCTCAGTGATGTTAACTGAGTACTCTGCTGTCATCGCACACCTTGGGGCCTCGAGGATCCAACACCAATTCCTTCTCTTGCAGAGTGGGGCTCATTCAGCCTTGTCGGGACCCGGGTTGTGCACCCCAGATCCACACCCATGACAGAAACCAAGAAAGGCGTCTGAGTCAGCCTGGAACTGTAGCTCAGATGGCATCACCCAGAGACCTGCCAAGTGTCTATTGTGCCCTAGGTAGGACCATCAATACCACCACCACAATGTCACCGTTGGCTAAGGTGGGAAGTGTGGACGTGCTTCTACCAAGCAGAGGAGGCTGCACTCCAGTCTGAGGCACTGAACTACCCAAAGTCGTGGTCCTGTGAACAGTGGAGCCTGTACCTGGGGCTGAGTCACAGTGGTGACCCCAAACCTTCTTTAAACCGGTGCTGGATCAGAGAAGACGGGTCATAAGACACTGGCCGTAACGCCAGGGATAGAGCTCAGCGGCAGAGTGCTTACCTCACATTTATAAAGAACTCAGGTCGATCTCCAGTATGGCTAGAATGAATGATGATGAGTCTTTAAAATGATTTTCTGTGTGTGTGTGTGTGTGTGTGTGTGTGTGTGTGTGTGTGTGTGTGTGTTTTGTTTTTTTGTTTGGTTGGCTTTTTGAGATAAGGTTTCTCTGTGTAGCTTTGCACCTTTCCTGGATCTCACTCTGTGGCCCAGGCTGGCCTCCGGCCTCGAACTCACAGAGATCCGCCTGCCTCTGCCTCCAAGTGCAGGGATTAAAGGCGTGCGCCGCCGCCACCGCCGCCCGGCTTCAGTGTGTTTTTATAAAAACTAGTGGGTGTAACTATGGCCATCTCCCTCATCTCTTCTTTCCTGTTAGACAGCTATCACGGCGCTGAACAGCCACATGGCCCGTTGATAAGCATGGATGTGATATATCCATTATTTTTGCACCGCTGTGAGCAAATACCAGACAGAACAGTCATAGGAACAGTCAGTCACTGTTTCAGAGACTGTCAGTCCATCGTGATGGGGAGAGCACAGAGGAGCTCATCATCACAGGAGCTTGTGAGAGGTTACCTACGGAAAGCAGAGCGGGACCTAGGGCCAGAGGTCTGGCTCCAACCTTTAAAGGTTTGCCCTAGTGACCTAGTTCTGTTAGCCAGGCCTTCCTCCCCAAGGGCCCACAGATCTGAACTAGCAGAACCAGATGGGAACCAAGTATGCATAATACGAGCCTGCGGGGGATACTTGAGATCCAAACCGTGACGACTGCCGATCGTCTATTGTGACCTAGGCGGAGCCAATGTGGGTGTCAACACCGTATCACCCATTGGCTAAGGTGGGAAGAATGTGCATTGGCTTTGTGTACACATTACCAAAAAAGATCACTGAGAAGCTAAGCCGCTAACTAGTCCATGCTAAACTTCCCTCTTGCGTGCCAAGGATGCTACACTAGCAGACTTGGATGCCTGTCATCAGTCTCCATGTGCCATCCTGTGTAAGCCATTCTCTGAGTTCCCCCATGAAATGAACGCTAGGAAGTAGCAAGAGGAAGCAGATGCACCACTGGCTTCCAGATGTTGTTAAAAAAAAGAGTGAGAATCTGCCATACTGGCTCCAGAGGTTAAATGTGACAGTACTTCACATCTGTCTTTCCCAGAGTATTCAACAACTATTTCCCACGCACACTGAGTATGTTCCTGGTATCTCCATTTTGAATCTGGAGAAGCTGAGACTGGACCAGGCAAACTGACCTGGCTGAGTTCTGCCACTCAGGTAGGATAGAGGTAGGGCAGGTGAAGGAAGGTCCTGGACACACGCACTTCCCTAGCCAGAGTGCAGGCTTCAGGGCATCTGTAGCCCACAAAAAATTTCAAATGTTCCACACTAGCTTCCAAAAAGCCTATGCATCCCTGAGCTATCAGATGGACCTGCTTTGGCCTCTGACACTACAGCGCTCCTGGAAGCTGGACCATACTCCAAGGACTCCAGTGAGTCAAGCTGAAACAGAGCCCAAGTAGTGCTGAAGAACACTCACTCCATCCCTGGAACAGAAGCTTCTGGAAGCTCTCGTTATGTGGGGACTCAGAGAGAGTGCTGTGGCTGCTGATAGAGAGGGGTTGGATGCAAGACATAGCCCCCCCCACACACACACACCATGACATGTCCCCAATGACCTAGTTAAGTTCTACATTCTAATGCTTCCAGAACCTTCCAAAATAGAACCATCAGCTCCAGGAGCCTAGACTTTAACAGACAAGCCTGAGGGGACATTTAATTTCCAAACAACAACAAATCATATAGATTTTAAAAGGCAAACACAAGGCAAGGCATAAGTCACCCTCCACTGGGCCCTGATTGTCATCTTTAATACCTGATGCTATCTGTCTGTCTTGTCTACAAGCTTGTCTAAGTACTTTTTCTTCTCCAGCGATGACTTTACTGATCACACAGTTTAGATCTTTGCTCCTTCACCTGATTTTGCGATCCTCAGATAAAAACCCACATTTGAGGGCTAAGGAGGTGACTCAGAGGTTGAACAGCTTGCTCTGCAAGCGTGAGGACCGGGGTACAGATTTCTGTACAGATGCACCATGGACATGGTGCCCAACCAGTAATTCCAGTCTTGGAAGGCTAGGGTGGGGTCCCCAGAGCAAGCTGGTTAAGCGTCCTCGCAAGATTCAATCAAACACTTAAGACTGATTGAGAGACCCTGCTTCAATAGATAAAGTGAAGGATCCATGGAGGATGATCCCCTTTGGACCTTCCTATGCACACAAACACACATTGATGAGTACAAACACACACGTGTGTGTCCATACATATCACATGTGTGCATGCACATACAGACTCTTTTTCTAAAATGGAGAAAGGCAGAAAATAATAATTTTCATTGAATCAACTCTCCATCACTAAGGAAAGTACTCATTACAGATCTTCTTCCTTGGACACACTCGAACCCAGATATTCTGACTCTAAGTCTGGAATATTCTCCTTAAGCCCCAGTGGCTCGGGGCTCTTGTGCAGAGCAGGAAGCCAGAAACAATGCCTTAAACGGACACATTTGCCTCAGGAGGCCTCCAAGTCTGTATTCCTAATGCTGTTCCCAAGTAGCCAGTGAAAAACACTCACATAGGTGTCGGAATCATCAGAACAAGCTCCTCCTACCCAGGCTGGAAGCTGCTCTGGAGCTGACGTGATCACATCCTCCAGCTGTATTTCCAGAAGCCGTCACAGATATCGGTCACCACAACACCTCTCAACAGTGACGGCACTTGTCTCCGTCACAAGTGTCCCTGAGTGATTTCCTGCTTAGATGTGTGAGTACTCCACTTTCAATCACCTGGGGCTTGGTGATAAGTGGCTTGAGTCTTTGACCATCCATCAAAAATATGTTGAATCCACACCTATGCTCAGCGCTTTGTTGCTGGCCTGGAATGGAGAAAATAATTGACAAGAATCCCTTGCTCAGGGTGCTGAGCAGAAGACCCAGGCAGGATGGTTCTGGCTCAGCCTGTACTGGGCTCTGGGCAGCCCAAGGTTACAACATGTCCTCCCACCCCACCCCCACCTCATTTCTCAGTCGAGTGGATGGTCACATAGTTCTGGTCTGGACAGTTTCTTTCTTCAAAATATTGACTAATGGGAAATATTTAAAATAAGAAGATATTGCTTAAAAAAAAAATCCTCAGTTCAACCACATTGATTTGGCACCTGCTCTCGACTCCGACTTTGCCATGGGAGTCAAGATAGCAAAATATAGGCCACACCAAGAAAGGACTCCCCAAAAGACTCCAGGAGAGTCCAGGGTGGGTTATGCAGTGGACAGATGGGCTATTCAAAGGCAATAATGTTCCAGTTTCCACAGCGGGCCTGAGGCCTTTGAAGGCTTTACGTGAGCTCAGGGAGCCTGCAGAGTGTAAGGGGCAGGGTCAGAGTGCTACTGTACCGGTATATTAGGAACAGTGTGGGACTGACAGAGGGCGGGTCCAGAGGACCCTCTTCATCCACCTACCTGCCCCCCACTAGACCTTGAACACACCAAAGGTAAGATGATCATTTTCCTGTTCCTCCTGCTTCCTGGAGTCATGAACAACCATGGAGTAGGTATTACAATGATATTTTCCTAATTCATGCGTGACGGATGAAAGATATCTGTATTAAGACCAACATTTTCCAAAATACGTTCTCAAATAAAAAGACTAATAGCCGATAAACGTCTCCAAAGAGGAATAAACATACCAGTTATTTGCTTATTGCTTCCTGGACCAGGGGCCTCATATGCACGGTCATGTCCAGGTTAAACCTTTACAGCAATCCTCCTGCCCTCGTTTGACAAATGTCGCAATGAAAGCTCAGAGATTCTGATGCCTTGGAGGAAGAATTAAAGGCCATGTGGAGACACATTTGAAAGCAGGTATCTTTCGAATACGTCTCCTCCTTACACAGTACAAACACACGCACATAAACTCTTTTGCAGTCTTTGGAGAGGGCCATATCCTGCTTCTTCAATGTGAGTATGTGTGCTGTGTATATATGTCAGCAAATGTGTGTGTATGGTATATTGTGTGTGTAAGCACGTGTGTGTTGTCTGTGTATGTTGTATGTGGTGTGTATATCGTGTAAGTGAGTGTAAGTGTGTATGGTGTGCTGTGTATATGTGTATATGTGTATATGTATGGCATTTGTGAGAACATATGTGCGTGTTGTGTGTATATTGTGTGGTATATCTGTGTATATGGGTGTATGTGTGTCTGTCAATGAGTGTGTGTGTGTCTGTCAATGAGTGTGTGTGTTTATGTGTACATGTGTGTGTTTTCCAGCCACCCTCTGAGGGTTTCTGTTCAACTGCTGAGTAACTGGAAGAGGTTGGTTTGCTCAGGAACGGCCCTGGGGTGTTGTCAAGAGCCGTCTGGAGCGTCAGCACCCTTTAAAGCCAACAGTCCCAGAGACGGCTGACCAGCTCAGTGAGCAGGGTGCAGAGGTGCCAGGTTGAGGCCGGCTATGCCGACTTTTACTGGGATAATTTTAGATACAGTGTCCTACCTACTAAACACGTATGTTTCTAATGAATCTCCCTTTCAAGCAGCGTATAATCTCCAGAGAGCCATAAATCACAGTTAAAACACCGGAAGGAGTCACCCTACCCTCCGAGTCACTTCTGAAGGGCTGTCCCAGGATGTGACGACCCTCACACACCTATTAGCTCCTGCCTTGTCCATTACTAGAGCTCGAGGACATTTGTAGCCCTGACGACCACCTTGCCTCAGGTTTTCAAAGATCTCACCAAAGAGTACCTGGTGGCCGTGCTATTCAGCCCAGAAGAGGGAAACTGAGTCAGGTGGTTTGAATGAGAACGGCCCCCATAGGCTCATATACTCGAATGCTTAGTCACCAGGGAGTGGACCTGTTCGAAAGGATTAGAAGGGTTAGGAGGTGTGGCCCTGTTGGAGAAAGTGTGTCACTAGGGTGGGCTTTGAAGTTTTAAAAGCCAACGCCAGGCCCAGGCTCTCTCTCTCTGCCTGCAGATCAGGGTGTAGCTCTAACTCCCAGCTGCTTCTCCAGCACCACACTCATGCCTGCTGCCATGTTCCCCTCTGGGGTGACGATGGACTAACCCTCTGAAACGGTAAGCCAGCCCCCAGGTGGACACTTGACAAGAGGTGCCGTGACCATCGTGTCTCTTCACAGCAACGCAACACTGACTTAGACACAGACACGAGCTGAAAAGTCAGCGCCAGAGTCAAGAATGGGCTTAATGTGATTTCTAAGCCTTTCCCAAGCCTGAGATTCCCATCAGCACCTGGTTTTTACGTGAAGAGACGGAGGCACAGTCCAACCTGGCGAGTGCCCAAGATCGCCAGGAAGGAAGTGTGAGAACCAAGGTGGAACAAGTTTGATTCCCCAATGCCTGTGGTGAGCTGGGCTCCAAGGTGACTACCCTCTGGGCATAATGCATGGTATATGCATGAAGTTGTAAGTATCCTGTATGTGGTGTGGGGGTGCTGTGTGTGCAGGGGGTGGGAGTGTATGTTATGGGAAAGGCCTGTGTGGTATATGGAGTGTGGGGAGTGTACATTACAGTGTGTTTGTGTGAGTATAGTAAATATGTGGTAGGAAAGCATATTTATGTGGAGGGCGTATTGTGATGTGTGTACTGTGTGTGTATGGTGTGTATTGGGTGTATATGGTAGGTGGTGTGTGTAGATTGTGTGTACATGTAATATTGGGGTGAGTAGAGGGGTGTGTATGTGTAGTAGTATATGATGTTTATATGTATTTGAGGTAGGTGTGGAGGATATGGCTATGTATGGTATGTGTATGTGTGGTGTATATAATAGAGGGTAGTGAGGGTATGTGGAAGATGTGGGTATGTGTGGCATATGTATGTGTGGTATATACGTGACGTTTGGTGTGCATGTACACTGCGCGTGTGATGTATGGGGTGTGCGGAGGCTGTGGGTTATGCGTGGTGTGCGTATGACCTTGTACCTTAGGGACAAAGGACAAAGTCTTACAGTTTTGTACCTTCCAAGAATAGCCGTGCTGCAGGGCTGGGCCTGGGGCTGGAAGAGGGCAGGTACGAGGGCTTTGGCACCGGGAGACGTGAGTTCACATCCAAGCCCTGGCATATGACCATGGTAAACACCAAGGACCTGAACTGCTCTACATCACTCTCTGAGCGGCCTGGCAGGATTCCCCGGGAAAGCTTACAAAGCTGTAGCCCAGTTCTACGCTCGTTTCCACTTTCTCCTGCACGTCGGCAGACTCTGTGGGCTGAAGCATCAGTGTGTTGTGTAGAATACAGCCTTGGCACCTTCCACCATTGCCCTGTATACTGGGTTGGATTAATAGTATCTCCCCAAAATTCATGTCCTTGCCAGATTGTGGCTTTATTGGAATACAGGGTCCAAATGCGTACGTAATTAGTCAAGAAAAGATCACCCTCGAATTGGGTAGTTCTGACCCACTAGGACTGGCTTCCTTTTAAGGAGAAATGAGGTCTGGGGATGGGGTTCAGAGGTAGAGAATGGGGGACAGTTCAGGGAAGGGGGCACTTACCATGTGAGCATGAGGATCGGAGTTCCACGCCCCAAACCCCACACAAAAGCTGTGTGGGCATGGAGGCGTGCCTGTAATCCCAGCATGTGGGACACTGAGACAGGGAATCTTTTGAGGAAGCTGGCTAGCCAGACTAGCCGAAATCCTGAGCTCCAAAGTCAGTGTGAGACCCTGCCTTGACATATAAGGCGGAGAGGGATCCAGGAAGACCCCGGCTGGCAACCTGAGTACCCTCCCCACATGCGTTCACTCATGTAGATACTCATACACACATCCACGTATGAGTAACAGAGGAAAAACTGCCTTTATTCCTGTGCACATTCACCTACAGTTTGTCCTCTCTAGTATCTTTATATGCGTCATGTTTACATAATTTCATATTCCATTTTATCTTTGAACATACAGACATGGTCGTCTTCCCATTCCATCAGAAGTATCAGGAAGAGTGTGGTGTATGTATGTGCGTGACTCAGCCTCCTGACACCTGAATTTCTCCATCTGTAACATGAACCCTTAGCATATGTACAGCTGACCACGTGATACAGCCTGGTCTCTCTTTGGTCTTTGGATGAAAAGCCCCAAGACAGTTTAGGGTAACCCAGATATTAGAACTCAGAAAGGATCTTGTACTCTTCACCAATCCTACCAGTGCTGGACCTGGGATGAACTCAGGGTGCTGCCTTTAGTGAGGCATTTCCAAAGGAGCCCCCACAGCAGGATCTGGTGGGATGTAGCTGTGAATCTACCCAAGTTGAGGCTCTCCCGAGGTCTCGAGTTGTACCCTTCAAAGTCCGCACTGTGCCATGCTCAGGCTCCAGAATAGACTCCAGGCCAGGGCATGAGAAGGAAGAAGGGAGAGAGGGAGAGAGGGAGGGAGGGAGGGAGGGAGGGAGGGAGGGAGAACAGGCAAGCAGGTAGGCCAGCTGGCCTCTGGGAAAGAAGGACCCTTCGGGAAACCTGCCAGCCTGAAGCCTGGAGTTCCCAGGTCGGAGTCACAAATAAGGACGCTCAGTGCGGTGTCCTGTGTCTTTTCCAAAGCCACCCTTCAATAACATGTGTCCTCACAGGACACTGCCCTCAGTGACAAAGAGTGGCGCACAGCAGTTTCAGCACGGTCAATGGCTGTCACTCGGCAGCCAGGCCCCTTGCTCCTGGCCACATCCTCCTCCATGTCCTATGTGGTTGGGGATACACTGTTCCCTCTAAAGGACCCATCCACGTGTGAATGTGGGACACAAAGGGGAAACATCTTCTAGGAAAGTTATATTCTCCAGGAAAGGACAAAGAGGACACTCAGCGAGGTGAACTCCAAGGCTATGGATATCATGTGTCCCTCATCACTGGACTGGCTGGTTTTATGTCAACTTGACACAAGCTAGAGTCATCAGAGAGGAGGGAGCCTCAGTTGAGAAAATGCCTCCATAAGGTCCAGCTGTAGGGCACTTTCTTAATTGGTGATCGATTGGGGAGGACCCAGGCCATGTTAGGTGGGACCATTCCTGGGGAGGTGGGCCTGGATTCTACAAGAAAGCAGGCTGAGTAAGCCATGGGGAGCAAGCCAGTAAGCAGCACCCCTCCATGGCCTCTGCATCAGCTCCTGCCTCCAGGTTCCTGTCCCGTGAGAGATCATGTCCTGACTTCCTTCAGTGATGGACTATAGTGTGGAAGTGTGAGCCAAATAAACCCTTTCCTCCCCAACTTGCTTTGGTCAGGGTTTTTATTGCTGCAATGAAACACCATAACTAAAACATCACCTCATCCTGGGTCATCTTCTGAGGCAGCCTTCATCATCCCATTTCACAGATGAGAAAATAATGGACAGGACACTTGTTGAGGAAGTGGGACAGTCAGATTGCATGCCCACCTGCCATGTGTGTGCTTCTTAAGAACATTTTGCTATCTATGGGCCCAAGGTGGGGACAGTCAGAAGTTTGAAGAAATAAATGCAACTCTCCCATTTCTGGGGGTTACCACTGATTTTATATTGGAGACAAGCTTGACATTCCCATAAAACTGTGATTTGGGCAAGAGAAGGAAGTGTGTCTAACCTGGGTGACCCCAGAGCCCAACATTGGGCCTAGCACTAAGCTAATGTTTGATGACCAAATGAACAGAACTTAATTTTGAAAAGTAGAGTTAACAATGAGCCAGAACTCAGACCCGAGTCTCTGGGCTCCCAGGGCTGAGAGCTTCTGAGGCTGCCACCTTGACTGCCGGGCCTCTCACATTGCCCCCAAGAAGTTGGGGTAAGCTGAACCAAAGGAGCAAGCTGAGTCGAGGAGGAGTTCTTGATGTCTCATCTCTGGCTGCCCTTCACGTCAGTAGTCTGTGACTCTAGTGGGAGGCAGGACCCACTAGGATAGGGATCTCAAGGACTAGGAGATCCAGGACAAGCCCTCTAGATATCCCCTGGAGCCCGTTGTGAAAGGTCAATGCCAAGACACATCAAAGGATGGCACTCACAGACCAGTAATGATGAGCTCACTGGGGCGGTCCCTCACACCCTGGAGAACAAACCCACAACACAAAAACAGAGTGGCATGCAAGCTGGGTGTGGTGACTGTTGGCAACCCTGCTGTGGTGAGCAGCTATGACAGGGCACCTTGTTTCCCTGGCAACCTAGTAGAAACTGGCCTCTACACACCAGCTCTGGGTACCCCAGAAGGGTTGCCAGGAAGACTGAGGTCTACCAGAAGTCCAACCCGCAGAGTGCCATGGCACTTTCCCAGGGGCTACCCTCCATGTGTCTGCTTCTGAGTATTAATTCTCTTGTTTGGGAAACGTCTCCTGCACCCTCGTGTCAACTGAAGTTGTGAAGGATTTTGTTCCTAAGTGCAGAAGAGCATGAATACTAAATAGATCTGGGTCTTGACCTAGGGAGGAAGCTTACCACACAGAAATGAGGTAAACCATTGGAAACACAAACGTGAAGACCAGTGCTGTGGGATGTCTTTCTGTGTGCTGTGAATGTGTGTTGCTCCCATTGGTTAATAAATAAAGCTGCATTGGCCTATGGCAGGGCAGATGGAGCCAGGTGGGAGATCCAAGAGAGAGGAGAAAGGCAGGGTCAGGGGAGACCCTGACCCTGAGCCACCACCAGGAGAAGCAAGACGTGAGAGAACAGGTAACACCACGGGCCATGTGGCAAACATAGATTAATAGGAATGGGTTGAGTTAAGGTGAAAGAGCTAGCTAGCGAGAATCCTGAGCCATAGGCCATACAATCTGTAATTAATATAAGCCTCTGTGTGTTTACTTGGGACTGAGCCGCTGAGGACCAAGTCGGCACAGGAAAACTTCCACCTACTACAGACCAGAGTTCCAGTCCCTAGCACTGATGTACAGAGCTGAGTGTGGCAGCATAGTCCCCATCTCCATGTGCGTGTACACACACACACACACACACACACACACACACACACACCCTGTGTGGGTCTCAGCTGATGCATAGTTATGGGTCCATATGGGCTATGCAGCTTCCCTGATCCGCAGTGTCCGCACCTGAAGAATGAGACTCAAAGGAGACTGGGTGGTACATATCAGGCATTTGGTGACCCAGTCAGTGTTACTATACAACACACACAAGCTAGACCTGGTCAGGTGGATGACTTGGGAACAATGGATGTGGAAATGAATGAGATGCGCTCCTTCTACAAAGGAGACTGGTTTGGTTATTGAAGCTGTGAGAGGACATCTTCAGCGCCCTATGAGTTACAGGCAGAGTGCTAGAGAGCACAGAGGAGGATGTGGGTGGGGAGCTGGAGAAGCTTCTAGGAAGCATCTCCATTTTACCTAGAAAGTGAGAGAGAACAGTTAACAAAAGACAGGAATAGAAAACCTGGGCAGGGTGGGTTTGAGGGATAACAGCTTGATCAAGGCTAAAGAGTGATTCTGATGCCAAAGGGATCGGGGGGTGGGGAGAAGGGAGACCAGTGAAGGTCAGAAATAGACAGCAACTGAACTATAAAATGCCCTGACCTTGGGGCTAAGAAATCAGGACCTCGTCTCTGAGAGTCAGAGCTGGATTTACAAAGACCATTCTCTGAAACCAGAAGCGTACTGCTGCAGAAAGGGAGCTACGGAGCATGAAGCAAAGAAGGGCTGAGAAAACTCATGCAAGAAGCAGAACAAGGCTGGGAATTCTCCTGAGCAGAAGGATATGTAGTTCATAACAGAATGGTACCATAGCTAAGCAAGGGAAGAAGTAGCAATTAGTGCTGTGTATGAACACAATGCATAGTTAAGTTGGGCATGGTGTGCACCCCTTCAGGACTCAGCACTCAGGAGTCAGAGGCAGGCAGATCCCTGTTGAGTTTGAGGCCAGCCTGGTTACAGAGCAGCCAGGGCCATATAGTGAGACTCTGTCTCTCTCACACACACACACACACACACACACACACACACACACACACACACACACCCCCCTACCTTAGTCCATATGGAGGAATTCATAGGAATCCAAGACTTAAATGAAGCAAACACCAACACCCCCACTAGAAAAAAAAACTATAACAAAATATAGAGCCAGGCAGTGGTGGCGCACACCTTTAATTCCAGAACTAGAAGGTAGAAGAAAATGGATCTCTGTGAGTCTGAGGCCAGGCTGATCTACAGAGAGAGTTCCAGGACAGCCAGGGTTGTTACACAGTGAAACCTTGTGTAAAAAGCCAATAAAGAAAATAAAGAAAACCACATCCGTGGCCTTGGCCTGGACACAGGGTACTCAGTGACTGATTGAAGACAAAACTAAGCTATAAACTAAGAAACCATGGAATTTAAACTTTTATATGACAAAAGACAAAGAAAACAAAGTTAAATCTTACTACAGAAAAAACGCACTCAACACAAGATAAAGAATTTATGTCGAGGACTTCTTAAGAACTATAAAACAACATGGAATCTTTAGAGGGGGGGACAGATATGCGGGAAGAAAATTTTCAGCGTGAGAAACTAAGCGCATTCACTCAACAGAGTTAGTAATCAGAAAATGCAAGTTAACACTACAAGAAGCCAACCATAGCGCTGGGGAGGTGGAGGCAGGAAGATCAGGGGTTCAAGACCAGTCAAGTCCATAGCCAGCCTTTCCTGCATGAGAAAGCAAAACAGTGGAAGGGAGGGAGGGAAGGGAGGAAGGGAGGGGAGAGAGGGAGAGAAGGAGGGGAGGGAGGAAGAGAGAGGGAGGGAAAAGAAAACTGTAATAAACATTCTCACCCAATAGACTGGCAATAATTAAGCCTAACAATGTTGAAAATTGGTAAGGTTGAAGATGATGGACTCTCTCATACCACAGATGGGTAAGCTGGCACCATCAACATAGGGATCAACTCAGCAACACACGGTGACCCAGAAAGCACACATATCCTGTGACCCAGGGAGCCACTAGGATGCCATCATTCAAGTACTTACGCCAGTGTCTGGGTAAATGCTTGTTTCTGAAAGCACGGGCAACAGGCATCAGAACGGTCATCTCCGTGTGGCTCGTAATGTGGAGGAACTAGACACCACCTAGTGAGCCAATAGAAGGGTGGGAAGATGCATGGTGGAGCACTCACACAGTGGAATTGTAGACAGTGCTTGGAAGGGGGTCAAGGGCTACATGAGCTCCAGTGTAGACAGATCTCAAGACCCACTGCTGAGAGAAAGATTGAGGTAGGAATAAGGATGACACCAGGAAACACTAACCTTTAACAATGGTCTGTTGTGGGGAGTTGTTGACAGTGTTGGAACAAAAACTAAGCAGATTAGAGACAGAGACTAGATGCCAGCGGAGGTGGGAACAAAGACCAGGCCAACAGGATCACACCGGTCTAGGGGCTTGGAATTCCAGACCAGGAAGAAGCTGTTGAAGGTTTGTGATGCAAGACTGTTCTTATCTAGATCCTGTTTCCTGCTCATCTTTAAGGCCTTAGAAGTCACCATGGAAACAGTCACAATAGGACACGTATCTTCTATGGCTGCCTTGGTCCATGGCAGTTGGGAAAAGTTCTTCACAGACCTGTGGTTCAGCATTCTCCAAGTAGGGCTCCATGGGGACACTTGTACAGCTGAATATCAATATAATCCTCCCCTCGGGGAGCTCATGACATTATTTGAGACACCTCACAATATAAGAGTTCTAGGCTCCAAGGGGAATTTCAAGTTGTTCCCTAAACATAGGGCCATTCTCTCATCTTGTTTCAGCATATTCCACTGTGGAATAATCCTCTTGTACACTGTAAAGATTTGTCACTCAAACTGGTTTAATAAAACACTGATTGGCCAGTATCCAGGCAAGAAGTATAGGCAGGGTTACCAAAATAAGGATGATGGGAAGGGGAAGGGCAGAGTCAGGAGTCACCAGCCAGATGCAGAGGGAACAGGAGGTTCACATGACATGCTAATAAAGGTACTGCCACATTGCAAAGCATAAATAGAAATATAGGTTAACTTAAAAATGTAAGAGCTAGTTAGTAACAAGCCTGAGCTGTTGACCTAGCATTTATAATTCATATTCAGCCTCTGAGTTGGTTATTTGGGACCAGGCGACTGGGACAGGAAAACATCCGTTTACAATACTCCTTTGTACACCCTCTGCTACAAGGTTCTTTTCTTGGCAAACTCTTACTCCTCCTCCAAGGTCCCTACAAATAGACCCGTATGTATACAGGCCCGTGACCAGACTGGTATCAGCTTAGAGCAAAAGATAATCTTGTTATGAATGGTGTTGATGGAGCATTTAACAGACAGAGCAGGACAGATGGAAGAGAATCAGGTCACAATGAGACACAGTAGGGTTGTTGAGAAGGCTCTGTAGGTAAAGATGCCTGCTACAAATATCAACAACCTGAGTTTGAGACCAGGGATCCGTGTGGTGAGGGAAGAGAATCAGCTCCTGTAATTGTCCTCTGACCCCCAGATGTATGCCAAACGCGTGTGCATATGCACACACAAATAATCACATTTTACTATGTGTTGGGACAGGGTCTCACTATGTAGCGCTGGCTGGGCTGGAACTCTCTATGTAGACCAAGCTAGCCTCTAACTCAGCGATCCTCCTGGCTCTGACTCCTGTCTTAGTCAGGGTTACTATTGCTACGATGAAACACCATGGCCAAAAGCAACTTGAAGAGGAAATGGTTTATGTGGCTTACACTTCCACACTATAGTCCATCACGGAGGGAAGTCAGGACAGGAACTCACACAGGACAGGATCCTGGAGGCAGGAGCTGATGCAGAGGCCATAGAGGGGTGCTGCTTACTGGCTTGTTCCCCATGGCTTGCTCAGCCTGCTTTCTTATAGAACCCAGGACCACCAGCCCAGGGATGGCACCACCCACAGTGGGCTGGGCCCTCCCCCATCCATCACTGATTACGAAAATGCCCTACAGCTGGATCTCATGGAAGCATTTTTTTTTTCAATGGAGGTTTCTTCCCTTCAGATAACTCAAGCTTGTGTCAGATTCACCAGCCAGGACAATTGACCCCTTGTCAACTTGACACACAAACACATCACCGTTGAGTCACAGCCTTTCCTTTCTTGTGCTTCCCCAAGATCATACATTAGTAACAACATTATGATGTAAACATTCCACAGTCTTCAAAAATTCAAGCACTTAAAAATCCAGTCTCTTTAAAATCCAAAGTCTTTTAAAATTCAAAGTCTCTCAACTGTGGGCTTTTATAGGTAAAATCAAAAATAAGTTAAATACTTTCTCACTTCAAGAGGGAAGAATCAGGGCGCAGTCACAATCTGAACAAAGGAAAAGCAAACTCCAGCAGTTTAAATAACTCAGTGTCAAATCCCTGTGATGTACTTACGATCATCTGGACTCCTCCAAAGGGCTCGGGTCACTTCTCCAGCCTTGTCTTCTAGGCTCTAGCTGGCTCCACTCCACAGCCGCTGCTGTCCTTGGTGGTCATCCCATGGTACTGGCATCTCCAAACTGCTGGGGTCTCTGCTGCAACTGGGCTGCACTTTCACCAATAGCCTCTCCTGGGCTCTCTTCCTGGACTACAGCCTTGTCACACAGAGCCAACTCTCAGCTGCTCTCCACGACCCCTTCATGCCTTCAAAACCAGTACCACCTGGGCGAGTCTTGCACTACCAAGTTCCACCACCATCATGAGGTACAGCCTTGGAAACCTATGGGACACAGCTCCTGTGTGCTGACCCCGAGGAAACACTTCCCCGAAGATTTCACCTCCGTGATGCTGGTCTCTTCCTTGTCACCACTAATTTCTCAGTTTCAGCTAATCAGCATCAATTGTCCCAATAAAGCAAAGGCTTCACTTTAGTGTGTCCAGTATCTTGTTAATCACGGCAGACTCTTCAGCTCCCGCTAACCAGAACCACGAATTCTTAACTCAAAATAGCAAATGGTCTCAGTAGACTCTCAAACTTCCCTCTGAAACCTCACAAGCCAGGTCTCAACCGTCCGTATTCTCTCAAGACTCTTATCTCCCAAGCTCCTACAGAACAGCTCACTGAGCTCTCCACACTCAATGGCTTTTCCCACCCCAAATTCCACAATCCTCCCCCCAACAACATAGTCATATCCACTATCCTTGTTCCAGCTTCTGTCTAAGTTAGGGTTTCTACTGCCGTGAGGAAACACCATGACCAAAGCAAGTTGTTCAGGAAAGGGTCTATTTGGCTCACACTTCCACATCACGTTCATCATTGAAGGAAGTCAGGACAGGAACTCACACAGGGCAGGAACCTGGAGGCAGGAGCTGATGCAGGGGCCATGGAGGGGTGCTGCTTACTGGCTTGCTCCCCATGGCCTGCTCAGCCTGCTTTCTTATAGAACCCAGGACCATCAGTCCAGGGATGGCCCCACCTACCATGGGCTGGGCCCTCCCTCACTGATCATTAATTAAGAAAATACCTTACAGCTGAATCTTTTTTTTTTTAAATAAATTCATTTATTTACTTCACATCCTAGCCCCAGCCTCCCCAACCCCAGTCTCCCCCTTCCATCCACCCTCTGTTCCCACACGCCCCCATCCACTCCTCCTCCACCTCTGCCCAGGCAGCTGAATCTCATGGAGGCATTTTCTCAATTCCCTCCTTTCAGATAACGTTTTTGTTTGTGCCAAGTTGACATAAAACTAGTCAGCACACCTTCCAAGTTCTGTGATTAAATGTAGTATGTACCACCACAGTGGCCCTGTCATGCATGTCTGGTACTCAGGGAAGTCAAAAGAAGATGTTGGATCCCCTGAACAAATAGTTGTGAGCTGCTATATAGATACAGGGAATTGAACCCTGGTTCTCTAGAAGAGCGGCCAGTGCTCTTAACCACTGAGGTATGCCTCCAGCCCCTGCAGTTAAGTTTTGTTTTGTTTTGTTTTAAGAGGCCTTGTCATGTGCTGGGCGGTGGCGGCGCACGCCTTTAATCCCAGCACTCGGGAGGCAGAGGCAGGTGGATCTCTGTGAGTTCAAGGCCAGCCTGGGCTACAGAGAGAGATCCAGACAGACACCAAAACTACAGAGAAACCCTGACTCAGGAAAAAAAATAATAAGAGGCCTTATCATGTAATTGTCTTCCCCTGCCTGGAAGACCTGGGATAAGTTCCTCCCCTCCCACCCCCCCACTGAACCCCAGGTCTCTTTTCAAAGATTGAGAACTTGGAGTAGCTATTTCTCCTGGGTTCCCAAGCCCTGGCACCTTTGTGTCTCTGTCGCTCTAGGGCCCCTCTCCTTTCTCCCAGATGCCCAGATCTATTGCTTCAGGGAACTTTACAACCTCACCTGTGTGAGCTAGGACTACCTTTGACCCCTGCGGTCCGAAGCCTTGGGTGGGGCTCATTCTATTTTTAGCTTGGGATCCTCTGTCCAACTCCTTGCTCAGGAGTAGCATTCCTGGCTGCCAGGGGACTCTCATGTCCTTCTTTCTGCTCTTTTTCTTCTTCTTCTTTTTTTTTTTAAAGAGTTATTTATACTATGCTTACAGTATTCTGCCAGCATAATGCCAGCATAATGCCTACATGCCAGAACAGGGCACCAGATCCCATTACAGATGGTTGTGAACCACTATGTGGTTGCTGGGAATTGAACTCAGGTCCTCTGAAAGAGCAGTCGGTGCTCTTAACCTCTGAGCCATCGCTCCAGCCCCTCTCTGCTCTTCTTCCCTGCCTCCATCTTCACACGATTGGGTTAGTCCAGTATGATGCTGTGAACTCCACATGGCTTCTTCTCCCAGGGTATCAGGCAGGACATGGCATAGTCTGCCAAGCTGTCTGGGTCTGAGCCACGCCACCCCCCAAAAGGATTAAGACCCTTGTCTCTGGGAATGACAACAACGAACTTCTTAATCACGTTTTTTTTTTTTTTTTTTTTTCTCAGCTTCTCTCTTGACTCTGCCCTTCAGCCTTGCAACTATGTGTACAAGGTGCACATGAGATATAAACTCTGTTTAGACTGGAGTTCCTTCCCATGGTATCTCATCATGAATACGAAAATATTCCAACACCCATGTCATGGAGTCATGTGATGTACAAAATAGGTCACCCGACCTGGAAGAGCAGCCCTGAAGAGGTCCATAGACAAGCAAGGGGGGATGGGTGCTGGAAAGAGGACTGGACTCCTGGTTCAGAAAACACTTGCAGAGTCAAACTGCTTCCAAAAGAAGTCCTGACAGAGCCCTGATGCATCTTGGGAGGACCTTGAGGCCCCTGAAGAAATCTGAAACTGCACTAGTGATGAAGACACTGAGAACAAAGGAAGAGATGGTGGAGCTTGGGGATAAATGCCTGTGTGTGGGAGTGTGAACATCCCCTCCAGCGCATTGGCCGGCAGCACACTCACTGTGGCTGAGGGCCAGGCTCAAAGGGTTCCATTCCTGCTGTCCTTGGGTCAGTGATAAAGCGCTGACCAAAAGCAACTTAGGACCACTTCATCTTCCAGGTCACCATCCATTATTGAAGGAAATCAGAGCAGAAACTTGAAACAGTGACTTGCAGTGGAAACCAGGGATGAACATTGTGTGCTGGCTCACTCAATAGCTGGCGCATGCTTAGCTAGCCTCCTTTCACAGCCCAGGACCTCCTGGGCAGAGAATAGCGCCACCCACAGTGGGCTGTACCGCCTACATCAATCAACAATCGAGGCATTCTCCCACAGACGTGACCATGGGATAATCTGATCCAGGCAATTCCTCAAGAGAGGCGTCGTCCATTAGATGACTCTGGTCGGTATCAGGTTGACCATTAAAACTAGGGCCCCCTTACCACAGAACCCAGGGATATGCTTTCTTAGTAAGAGAAACTTCCTGAAGGCCCTAAGTGAAGAAAAGGGCTGGGGAAGTAGGAACTCCTATAGATCCAGCCCTCAGCCTATGGTCGGCTTCTCATCTACACTTATTTCATCCTCACAATATGAGGAGACCGAGGCTCAGACATTAGCCAGCGCGGAGTGACTGGGATTCAAACTTCCAAACGTGGCCTGTGCCTGGCTCTCTTCCACCTCACACCTAGAGTCTGAAGATGAGTTGATTCAAGGGAGGGTGTTGGCCGGGTGGCAGGCCGGTGGGGAGTGCTGTATTTTTAGTCAGTTCGTCATGTGGACTAGGGTGGAAAGATGAAAAACCACAGGGGCTGGCCCAGACCTCAGGATGAACTCATGAGCCAGAAATAGGTGGATTCAAAGCCCTCAGATGCCTCCTGGCCTCTGTGCTGGGCAAACACAAGCACTGGTCCCTTTTTCTTCCCTCCCCCCCCCCCCCCCCCCCCCCCC
>CABHPP010001171.1:12095-22380 GCA_902168425.1 Peromyscus attwateri | reverse complement strand
TAGACCAGGCTGGCCTTGAACTCAGAGATCCGCCTGCCTCTGCTTCCATGCACTGCCACCACCCGGCCTTATAATAAATTTTGGTTTGTTTTTTTTTTATAAATAATAATTTTTAATTGAAAAATAAAGTGGAGAGTGATTGAGGAAAATGTTCAGTGTTCACCTCTGGCCTCCACAAGCATGTGCACATGGGTGAATGTGCGCCCACATGTACACATGAACATTTACATGTACCACAAACATACGCAGGTGAAAGAAAGAAAGGAAGGAAGGCAGGCAGGCAGACAAGAAGGAAGGAAGGAAGGAAGGAAGGAAGGAAGGAAGGAAGGAAGGAAGGAAGGAAGGAAAAGACAATCCTCATCTACATGGAGACCTCTCCCTCTATCATGTGGATCTGCCTGTTTCTATGGCGATGGATGCCAGGCGTCATGCTTCAGCCCTAAGGGATGGACATGTGGTTGCCATGGCAACCCCGCATCCTCATGGTGGTGTGGTCTGGACCAGCCCGATGCCCATTGGGCAGCATTAAAATGATGTGAGATAAAAATAGCATTGCAGAGAGGAACTAAGCCCTAGCCTGGAGGCTCCTCAGCCTCTCTTGAGCACCTGCTGGGTGGGCTTGTTGACGTCAGAGAGCCCCCACACTGTCCCTCACACTTCCAAACCTACGGCCCACCTTTCCACTCTCTCTCTCTCTCTGTCTCTCTCTCTGTCTCTCTCTCTCTCTCTCTCTGGTCTTTTGAGACAGGGTCTCATGTAGCCAGCCCGAGTTGGTCTCACGCATTCTACACAGCTGAGGTTGGCTTTGAACTCCTGATCCTCTGCCTCTGCCGCTTCTCCCTTCCCAGCCCTGGGGCCTCTCTCAGGGCACAGACCATGACCCCCTGCAGCAGAGGTTCTTCTAGCCTTGCCGGTAGGATGTGGGCTCTGCTCTCCCTCCGCTCCAGGCTTGGCAAGGTGCCTGAGGAGAGCGGATGTCAGGCCACAGAGGGGAAGCGTGCAGAAGCAATCACAGTGGGACAGCAGGTGGGGAGGGAGGTCTGGCAGGGTCAGTGTGTGCTGCTCAGGACAGGAGCAGGCAGGGAGGACCCTGCCCAGGTGGAGAAGGGAGGTCTGGCAGGGTCAGTGTGTGCTGCTCAGGACAGGAGCAGGCAGGGAGGACCCTGCCCAGGTGGGGAGGGAGGTCTGGCTGCTGGAAGGAGGAGGAACAGACTGGAAAGGGGAAGGAATCTGGGCTTGGTGGTGGTGCATATTTGGCAGCCCCGCACTTGGGAAGCTGGGAGTATGGCTTCAAATCTGTGGCCAGCCTGGATGCCACAAGACCTTTTGTCAGGAAAGGGCTGGGGATGTATCTCAGTGGGTAGAACACTGGCTTGATGTGTGTGAAGTCCCGGGTTGGCTCTGCAGCACCTCATAGAACTGGGCATGGTGGCTCATGTCTATGTCCCAAGCCCTGGGGAGATGGAGTCAGGAAGATGAGAAACTGGAGGTCATCTTACTATGGCTGCAGAGTAAGTCCCAGGCTAGCTCGGACTGTGCAGGGAGACCACATTTTATGTATGTTTTGTTATTTATAATAAATATGTAATCATATTTTAATAACTGAGCCTCATTATGTAGCTCTGGCTGGCCAGAGATCAGACTGGCTCAAACTCACAGAGATCTGTCTGCTTCTCCCCTCCCACCCTCCCACCCCACTCCCCCCCCCCAAAAAAAAAGATTTGAGAAAGAGAGAAAATGGGGGGGAGGAAGGAGAGAGGGTGGAAGGGGAAGACAAGAGAGGGAGAGAGAGTCGGAAGATGGAGGGAGGACAGAGGACAGGGAGAAGGGAGAGCTGAGAGCAGGGGTGAGGCTGGGAAAGCGGAGGGGAGCTGTGGGTCAGGGCCCCCCTCACACAGCCGGAGGCATTCAAGCTTTCATCCACCGCAGGACACTTGGAGGCAGCTGGAATGTTAGGGGATCTCTTTACTTTGGGACGGAGGGGGTCAGCATGTTTTCAGAGGCCCAGCCTGAGGCTCAGCCCTCGCCTCCCAGGACCTTCTATGGGCTGTTCGGAGAACATTCCACTGCTGGACCTTCTGGAACGAGTTGAAGCTTGGCAGCCTCCGCAGTCCTGGCTGCTGGGTCACTGCTCCAGCTGCCTCCTCCTTCAGGGCCGCTCTCTCTCTCTCTCTCTCTCTCTCTCTCTCTCTCTCTCTCTCTCCTTCCTGCTCTCTGACACAACCCCTTCGGCTGATACTTTTTATAGAACACTTTAAAAAAAAAAATATGGGACTTGATCATTGAAGGCACATGGCGTGCACTGGACAGGAAGAGATGATGAAAACCCACCTGCCTCTGCTTCCCCTCTCCCATCGCTTCCCAGGAGGTACCCCAGCCTCTTTCATCCCATCCTCAAAGACTCATCTGGAGGACTCCAGGCTCCGGCAGCACAGACTGTGAGCTGGAGGTGGAGGCTCTGAGGTGGCCACATCAGAGGCTCCCCGGCTGCCTCAGGCTGGGCCTCCCTGCAGGATGCTCAGAGGGCCACAAGTGGGGAAGGGTGGGGCCTGCAGATGTGGACTGGGCCCCCAGTCCAGGGTCCCAGCACTGTGTGTTTCCTCGCAGACAAAGTAGATGTTATGTAAGCACAGCTGGAGAAAGTTTTTCTTAGAACACTCACAGGCCCCTATGCCTTACTGTTTTTGTACTTAAGGGTGGATTCGTGGGCTGGAGAGATGGCTCAGCGGTTAAGAACACTTGCTGCTGTGGCTGGAGAGATGGCTCAGTGGTTAAGAGCCCTGACTGCTCTTCCAGAGGTCCTGGGTTTGATTTCTAGCACCCATATGGCAGCTCACAACCACCTATCTATAATTCCAGCTCCAGGGAATCCAACACCCTCTTCTGGCCTCCGTGGGCACCAAGGATGAATGTGGCAAGCAAAAACACAGTCAGACAAAACACGCCCTTACACACACACACACACACACACACACACACACACACACACACACACAAATAATAACATATTAAATTTTAAAAAATAAAAGGGGTGTGCTCAAGTCACACAGGCACAGTGGCACGCGTCTGTCCTACCAGTAACTGGGAGGCTGAAGCAGAAGGATGAGGAGGAATTCAAAGCCAGTCTTGGCTACCTGAGTTCCTGCCGTTGGCACAATATGGGCGGGCAAGATGGCTGAGCGAGCAAAGGCTATAGCTCCCAAGCCTGATCTTTGAGTTTGGTCCGCATGGTGGAAGGAGAGAACTGAGTATGACAAGTTGTCCTCAGACCTCAGCCTCACAGAACGTTTAGCCTTCACATTGCCCCGGTTCAGTACATCGGTATGGTGGCTCAAACCTTCATCCCAGCCCTTGGAGATGAAGGAGGCAAGAGCATCAGGGGATCAAAGCCACCCTGGGCCACAGGAGACCCTGTCCCAAAACAACAGCAGCAACTACAATGATCTATGTTTATCTACTGGCTTGTAAAAATGAGCACGGTGGTGCACAACTAATCCCAGCACTCAGTTGGCAGAGGCAGGAGGATCCCCGTAAGTCTGGAGTTAGTCTGAGCTACAGCAAGTTTCAGGCCAGCCAGGGTTACATAACAAGAGGAAGGGGGCAGGAAAAAAAAAAAAAAACCCCACTGGCCTGTGAAATCCCTAAAAGTTGAGCAATCCACTCCAGAGAGCTGAGGATTGATCCCAGCACATGCCAAGAATGCTGAAAGAACTCCAGCATGAGAAAGCAAATGCCAATCGTTTTTATTCTGGTTTGTTTGTGCTGCTGGGGATTAAACTCAGGGCCTTTTTTTGTTTTGTTTTGTTTTGTTTTTGTTTTTTCGAGACAGGGTTTCTCCGTGTAGCTTTGGTGCCTGTCCTGGATCTCGCTCTGTAGACCAGGCTGGCCTCGAACTCACAGAGATCCTCCTGGCTCTGCCTCCCGAGTGCTGGGATTAAAGGCGTGTGCCAACAATGCCCAGCTAAACTCAGGGTCTTAGGCACACCAGGCAAGCATTTTTTCCTACCTCCCAGCTCCGTTCCCAGTCCCCACACCAAGTCCGGGAGTGGCCTGAGGACTGTGCCACCTGCTCCACCCACAGTGGGTGGCTCCTCACCTTTCCTGCCCCAGGGCCTTTGCGCGCTCCTCCGTGGGCCTTGTGCCTGTCCTTATCCCGGATAAGCACCATGGCTCACTTCCTCTCCTCCTTGTGGCCTTTGTTCATAGGCCCCCTTTGGTTAAGCTTTCTCTGATCACTTAATAAAAAAACTGAGACTCGAACCCCAACTTCTGTCTAACGTCCAGCACTGCTCTGAGCCAGCTGTGGTGGTGCACACCTGCAATCCCAGCCTTCTGGAGGCAGAGGCAGGAAGCTCAGCCTAGACTACACGAGACCCTGTCTCGAAAAATAGAGAGAGAAAAAGAAAAACCCACTCTTCTGGCCACCTGACCTATAATCCAACAGTGTGTGTGTGTATGTGTGTATTGTGTGTGGGGTGTGTGTCCATGTGTGCACGTGTGTATCTGTGTAGTGTGTGTCTGTGTTGTGAGTTTGTGTGTTGTGGGTGTGTGGGTGTCTGTGTGGTGTGTGTGTGTGTGTCTATATGGTGTATGTGTTTGTGTGGGGGTTGTGTGTGGGTGTCTGTGTGGTGTGTGTGTGTGTGTGTGAATGTGTGTGTGTCTATATGGTGTATGTGTTTGTGTGTGTTGTGTGTGTACGTGTGTGTATGTCTGGTGTGTATGTGCACGCGCATGAGTATGCTTTTTTTAAATTGGTGATTAAAATTTTTTATTATATTTATTTATTTGTGCATGCATGTGTCAGGTTACATGCATGGCCCAGCACTTACATGGAGCGCAAAAGACAACTAGCAGGAGCCCATCTTTTCCTTCCATCATGTGGGACTTGGGAAATCAAACTCATGACTTCAGGCTTGCAGGCAAGTACCTTTACCCACCAAGCCATCTCAGTGGGGAGGAAGAATCATTCTTTTTTGGGGATATGACCACTAGTACGATTCCCATGATCCAGTGAATGGCCCCACACCCTTGTGTTGTGGGACATTCTTTTACTCTGTGTAAAGATATGTCACTGTGACTGGTTTAATAAAAAGCTGAATGGCCAATAGGTAGGCAGGATTTTGGGGGGCAGAGAGAATGCTGGGAAGAAGAAGGCTGAGTCTGGAGCATGCTGAGGAAGTATGACCTATAAGAGATGAGGTAACAAGCCATGAGCCACGTGGCTGCATGTAAATTAATAGGAATGGATTATTTTAAGTTACAGGAGCTAGAGACAAGCCTAAGCTACCAGCCAAGCATTTATAATTAATAATAAGTCTCCATGTGGTTTTTGGGAGCTGGCTGGCGGGCCAGAGAAAGACTCGTTACACCTATATGGACGGCACTAACTTGGTCATAAGAAAAAAGAACAAAAAGAAACAGGGGCTGGAGAGATGGCTCAGGGGTTAAGAGCACTGGCTGCTCTTCCAGAGGACCCGGGTTTGATTCCCAGCACCCACATGGCAGCTCACAACTGTCTGTAACTCTAGTTCCAGGGGACCCGATGCCCTCACACAGACACACACGCAGGAAAAACACCAATGCACATAAAAATAAAAAATTTTTAAAAAAGGAAGATATAAAGTTGGGAAAGGGACATGTTAAGGGGACGTGGGCAAAGTTGGAGGGGGAAATAGGAGGGTAGATATGATCATATTTCAATGAATACATGTATGAAATTGTCAAAAATGAGGAAAATGTCTTAAATTTTTATCTTTAATTATGTGGTGGGTGGGTACGTGCAGGTGAGTATAGGTGCCCGAGGAGACCTCTGACCCTCTAGAGCTAGAGTTACAGGGAGCTGTAAGTCACCTGACATGGGTTCCGGGAATCACACTCAGATTCTCTGCCAGAGTGCTCTTAACTGCTGAGCCATCTCTCCGCTCCCAAGGCAGCAGGGAGCGGCTCCAATTAAGTGGCTTCAATACATTTTTTAAAAATGTATTATTTATTTTATTAATCTATTTATTTCACAGCATGCACGCGGTCAGAGGACAGCTGGGGAGGTCAGTTCTTGCCCCTACTGTATTGAAGTTGGGTCTCTCTTGATTCTGCTACTGTGCTGTGTACTCCAGGCTACTGCTCCGCACCCCCACCCCATCTTCTAGGCAATTCGCCTGTCTCTGCCTCCCTGCTTGGGATAAGAATCCTGAGAATCCAGATGCACACCACTGCATACAGCATTTTTTTTTTACATTTGTGTGTGTGTGTGTGTGTGTGTGTGTGTGTGTGTGTATGTGTGCAGTGAGTGCATGTCTTTGCATATGTATGAACACATGCATGGGCATGCATGCACTTGAGTGTGTGTGTGTGTGTGTGTGTGTGTGTGTGTGTGTGTGTGACCTGAGGCTGATGCTGAGAATCATCCTTGGTGGCTCTTTCACCTTATTCATTGTGGGCAGCATCTCCCTTATATAGCCCAGAGTCTGCTTCTATGACTAGTCTAACTAGCTGTCTTGCCATGGGGATCCCCATCTCTGTTTTCTGAAGCTAGAATTAGAGGTGGGCCACTACACCCACACTGACGTTTCTGTGGGTTTCTGGGGCTCCAAACTCCAGGCCTCAGGCTTGTGAGGCAGCAGCCTTCACCACTGAGCCGCTCCCTCAGCCCCCGATCCAGCTTTCACACGGGTTCTGGGGACTGAACTCAGGTAGGAAAGCTTTAGATCCCAGCGCCTCTACCCCCTGAACTTGTTCACATGCCCTCTCTCTGTGTCTCTCTGTCTCTGTCTCTCTCTCTCTCTAGACAGGGTTTCTCTGTGTAGCCCTGGCTGCCTTGGAACTTGCTCTGTAGACCAGGCTGGCCTCGAACTCACAGAGATCCCCCTGTCCCAGCCTCCCGAGTGCTGGGTTTAAAAGCATGCACCACCACCCCTGGCTCATCCATCTTTTTTCTTTTTGGGTTTTGATTTTGAGACAGAATCTCACTGTGCAGCCCTGGTTGGCCTGAACTCACTACCGGGCTAGCCTCAAACACACAGATTCACCTTGCCTTTACCTCCCGAGTGCTGGGATTAAAAGCATGAGCTTCCTGGCTTCCCTTGAGCTCACCATCCTCCTGCCTCAGTTTCCCGAGTGCTGGGATGGAGAACTGTGTGTCACCACACCCGGTGGTTGGTCCCTTTCTGACTTCCCTTGTTTCCAGACCTCCGCTCATGCAAATGGGGCTTCGGGGAACGGCCCACAGGACAGACTGACTGCAGATGCAACAGCCATCCTTCAAAGAGCTGCTGTGTCAAAGGGTGTGGGCGGCCCTGCTGCGAACGCCTGCCAGGCAGCAGCCTGCAGCGTTCCAAGGAGGCTGTACCCATATCCACGCCCACCAGCAAGTGTGTCAGAGGACACAGGCATCTGCTGAGGCCAACCTCACCGCCCAGACCCTTTGATGGTTCCTGGGCCTAAGCCCTTAGACAGGCTTTCACAGTCTCGCCTTGTCCTTTTCTCTTGTGAGGTTACATTAAGACCTCATCGTGACTCCTTATAAATGCCACACCACAGCGCCAGAAGACCAGCTGTCTGCTCTCAGAAATGGGTGGTGTCCCCACCACTCTGGCTGCTCCTGTTCTTCTCCAGGGGCAGGAGGTACAAGACCTTACTTCCTGTGACCTCTCAGCGGGTTAAATCCATTTAACCCTGTCACACTTGGACCTGTTTATGAGGCTGAAAATGTCCTTGTCACCATGGCCAACAGACTCTGGAATGGAGTGGTTCACCGCAGTGGAAAATCGTGGTGCATGTCTGGGGATGCGGCTCCGCTGGTAGAGCACCTTCCTGTCAAGCACAAGCCCTGAGCAGGACCCTCAGCGCACAGAACACTGGGCATGGTGGTATGCTCCTGTAATCCTTGCACTTCAAAGACGAAGGCAGGAGAATCAGAAGTTCACGGTGACCTTGACTACACAGCAAGTTCAAACCCAAACAGACAGACAGACAGACAAACACACATACATATACACATGTGTAATACAATATCTTTTTTAAAAAGATTTATTTACTTTTATGTGCATTGGAGCTTTGACTGCATGTATATCTGTGTGAGGGCATCAGATCCCCTGAAACTGGAGTTACAGACAGTTGTGAGCTGCCATGTGGGTGCTGGGAATTGAACCTGGGTCCTCTGGAAGAGAAGCCAGTACTCTTTTTGTTTCATTTTGTTTTGTTGAGACAGGGTTTCCCTGTGTAGCTTTGGAGCCTGTCCTGGAACTCACTCTGTAGACCAGGCCCACCTCTGCCTCCCAGGTGCTGGGATTAAAGGCATGAGCCACCACCGCCCAGCAAGCAGCCAGAACTCTTAAGCTCTTAGCCATTTCTCCAGCCCCATAATAAAATATCTTTTAAAATAATATAAAATAGAGCTGGGGAGATGACAGAGTCAGTAACGTGCCTGTCACTTAAGCATGAGGACCTGAGTTTGGATCACCAGTACTCACGTAAAAGCTCGGTATAAACTGTGTGGTAGTGGCGCACGCCTTTAATCTCAGCATTTGGGAGGCAGAGGCAGGCGGATCTCAGTGAGTTCAAGGCCAGCCTGGTCTACAGAGTGAGATCCAGGACAGCCAGGGCTACACAGAGAAACCCTGTCTTGAAAAACCAAAAAAGAAAAGAAAAGCTAGGTGTGGCAGCATGCACCTGTAATCCAAGTGTGGATCAGACAGAGACAGGCCTAGCCAAGCAGTAAGCTTCAGGTTCAGGAAGATACCCTGCCTCAAAAACGACGTGGAGAGTGACTGAGGAAGACAAGGCTGACCTCTAGCTTTCACATGCACCTGCACCCGTGTGTGCACAAGAAGAACACACGCACACACCACACACACACACACACACACACACATATACACACACACACAACCACACACACATATATACACACACACATATACACACACACACACACATACACACACACACACACACACACACACACACACACACACACACTCAAAGAGAGATGGCCAGGCAGAGGGAGGGTTCAGCAGGTAAAGACACTGCTGTCCAAGCCTGGTAATGTGAGTTCAATCCCTGGAACCCACTTGGTGATACCAACTCCCAGAAGTTGTCCTCTGAGGACCATACATGTGTGTTTGTCAACACACACACACACACTCCACACACACACACACACACACACACACACACACACACACACACGCACGCACACAATAAAATAAAAATCATTGTGAAGAGAGATAGAGAAAATACAATATGATACATTAGTCAGGGGCCTGTGGCTCCAGCTACTTGGTAGGCTGAAGTGGGAGAATCACTTCAGTGCCCAGGATAGGCAGCTTGGCAAGACATTCTTTCAAAATGATGGTGATGGTGGTGATGATGAGATGGCTGGAGAGATAGCCCAGTGGTTTAGAGCACTGCTGTTCTCCCCAGCACCCAGTATCAACTCGCACTCTTCTGTAACTCCAGTGCCAGGTGATCTGACACTCCTCCTCCGACCTCTGCAGGCAGCAGGCACACTTGTAAGTGCAACATATACATTCAAACCAAACCTTCACATGCAAAATAAAATAATCTACAATGATAACAAGAGTGTGGCATGTCAGTCGATGTCCTGCTCCCATGGTGTGACTTCTCCGTTATTCTGAGGAGTTTGTGCCGCTTCCGAGTGTCCCCTCATCACCAGGACTTGAGCAGGCTGAAGCCGAAAGCCTTCAGGACTCATGGCTCCTCCTGGGTCTCTTTCTGAATTTGCTGTGGGAATTTTGGGACCGGGTTTCCTCATTTGTATGAAAACAGATTCTTGGCCCACTGGTTTGTATGTGGCCCCAGGCCACACATCCTTGGGCTTAAGCCTGAATCCGAAGCCTCTACTTACTATCCCCTCCCTATGTCAAAATGCTGACCCTTGTCCCCTGAGGACCCGGAGGACCTTTCTTAGGGCCTGTCAGTCTGCACTGGGTTGTACCCTCCGCTGGTAATGGCTGAGGTTCAAATTATAACCCCTCAAATCTACTCCCACCTTCTACTAGCCTTCCTCCCCCATAGAAAGCAAGATAGGAGCCTGTCTTACTGTCCTGGGCCAGCACTTGGGAGGCTAAGGCAGGAAGATTGTCAAAATTTCAAGTTTAGTCTGGTCTACATAGTGAGTTCCCTGTCAGTCAGGACTACAGAATGAGATCTTAACTCAAAAAAAAAAAAGTGGAGGCCAGCCAGGGATACATGATATCCTGTTTCCCTGTCTGAGAGAGAGAGAGAGAGAGAGAGAGAGAGAGAGAGAGAGAGAGAGAGAGAGAGA
>CABHPP010001171.1:0-10089 GCA_902168425.1 Peromyscus attwateri | reverse complement strand
AGAAAGAAAGAGAGAAAAGAATTGACAGAGATGGCTTGGTGGTTAAGAGCACTTGCTAAGTAACCCTGAAGACTAGAGTTTCATTCCCAGTACCCATATAGCAAGGTGGGGTGGTCTCCCTCCCCTCTATAACCCAGCACTGTGTGGGGTGGTGGAGAAACTTTAATCACTGGGGCTTGCTGTCTGCCAACCTAGCCAGAAAAATGTGAACTCCAGATTCAGGGAGAGACTCTGCCTCAAAGAAAAACTTTGGAGTAAAAGAGGACACAGAATGCTCTCCCCCAGACTGCTCTTACACACATAGAGGCATACCCACCCACATACGTGGGCACATAAACCACACTTTCACACACACACATAAACACACACACACACACACACACACACACACACACACACACACACACAAGAAATGGGGGAAGGAGGAAGGGAGGGGGAGGGAGAGAGAGAGAGAGAGAGAGAGAGAGAGAGAGAAGGAGACAGTAGCAGTCACATCTTCCCCTGGGGTCCTATGGCAGTCTGAGGCAAGTGTCTCCCAGACAGAGAATGTCCTGGTTCTTCAGGCTTGCCGCCCTCAGGGGAAACACCCACAGAGCTGCTTTGAATGGGTTTGGTGTTTACTCCCAGAATCAACTGCTAACAAGGTCATGGTCCTGAGTTCCCGCAGGGCAGGTGTCTGTGTTCCCTCTAATCCCCATGTTCCCCTCAGCTCCCACCCAACACCTGACACAGGGCTCTGTCCTCCCAGAGTCCCTCCTGCGTAGCCTGACTTGCTTCTGGGCCAGGCTTTGTAAAGCAAAATTGTTCTTGTTAGTTTGATTGGTTGGTGGGTTTTGGGGTTTTTGAGTCAGGCTGGTTTCAAATCGTTACATAGCCCAGGTTGACGCCACCTCCTGAGTGCCAGGACCACAGGCATGTGCCACCATGCCTGTCTTCTAAAGGGAAAGTTGAGCAGTGATTTCGGCTCCTTCTACTCAGTTTCTTCTCTCCACAGTATTGAGTGGGCAGGGCCATAGCCATGGTGGAGGCTGAAATAAATTCAGAAGCCTACTTTCCCTTGCCAACAGCCACCTCACCGAGAAACTATTGAACTTTGTAAAAGAAAAAAAACACATTGTTTTTATTACAACTATTTATGTGTGTGTGTGTGTGTGTGTGTGTGTGTGTGTGTGTGTGTGAATCTCCAGGATCCACACAATGAAAGAGAGAACCAAGTCCTTCAAGTCGTCTTCTGACCTCCACATGGACCCTGTGCTGTACCCCTCACCCCAAATAAATAAATAAATATAAATTAAAACAAACAAATGGGTCAGGGTGTAGCTCAATTGGTAGGTGCTTGCCTAACATGCACAAAGCCCCAGGTTCAATCTTTGCCTACAAAGCAAGTTCAAGACCAGCCTGGACTATATGAGACCTTGTCTTAAACAAAAAAGCAAACAACAAAACAAAATAAAATTAAGAGAAAGGTAATGTTCCCACTAATAAAATAAAAATATAAAAACACAAGTGAGGGTTGGGGATTTAGCTCAGTGGTAGATCGCTTGCCTAGCAAGCACAAGGCTCTGGGTTCAATCCTCAGCTAAAAAACAAAACAAAACAAAAAAAAAAACACAAGTGAGTTCTTTTTCTGCCAGTGCCCAGACCTAACCTTTTGTTGTTGTTGTTGTTGTTGTTATTTCTTTCTTTCTTTTTTTGAGACAGGGTCTCTCTACATAGCCCTGGCTGTCCTGGAACTCACAATGTAGACCAGGCTGTTTTTTTGTTTTGTTTTTAATTTCTTCGCTTACTAGCCCATGTCCATACATAGGAGATCATTGTTTTGTGTGTGTGTGTGTGTGTGTGTGTGTGTGTGTGTGTGCATGTGCGTGTGTATGTGTTTGTGTGTTAAAATCAAACATAATAATCATGTTGGTAGAGTAGCTGAACTTGAAGATAGGCTTTCTGTGAGAAAACACAAGTTCAGGAGGTTGTATGGATCATTAGTGTTGCTTTACAGTGGTTTTTGTTTTAAGGATTTTCATTTTTAATTATGTATATGTGGGGGGTATATGCACACGAGAGCAGGTTCCCACAGAGGCCAGAGGCATGGGATTCCCCAGAGCTGGAGTTCACAGGTGTTTGTGAGCTGCCTACACGGCCTCCTGTGAGTCCAGCTTTTCCTCCTCCGGGCAGGCACTACCTACTCCAAGAACCACTGTCTGCCCATGGCTGGAAACTCTGGCACTCCTGCAGCAACCTGGCCGTTGTACGTCCACGAAGCAAGCCTTTGGACTTTGAGCTTCCTGCGGCTTCCTGTGCTTTTCCTTTTCCTCTTCCAGTGACAGGTGGAGCACATCTCTATCCAAAGGCATTGCAACGGCTTTCACCAGTGCTAGGCCGGAGTGAGGCGCTAAGAGAAAGTGCTAGGCGGGTCTCGAACTTTTGTTTATTTAGTTTATATGTGTCTGTCTGTCCTCACATGCACGCCCAAGTGTAAGATGTTAGATCAGATGACAACTTGCTGGAGTTGGTGCTCTCCTTTTGCCATGTGGGTCCTGAGGATCGAACTCTGGTCCTCAGGCTTGGCAGCAAGCCCCTTTTACCTACTAAACCATGTGATCAGCCTGAAGGCTGGGAGATTTGTAATTGTTTTTGTTTGTTTTGTTTTGCTTTTTGTTTTGTTTTAAAGATTTTCATTTTTAATTATGTACATGTATGTGTGGGAGGGGGTTACACACACACACACACACACACACACACACACACACACACACACACGAGTGTAGGTGCCCTTAGAGGGTAGAGGCATCAGATCCCTTGGCGCTGGAGTTACAGGTGTTTGTGAGTTTCCTGATTTGGGTGCTGAAAACTGAACTCAGGACCTCTGCAGGAGCAATATAAGCTTGAAACCCCCAAGCCAACTCTCTAGCTTTTTTCTGTTGTTGTTTTGTCTCTAATTTTATTTTAATTTTCATTTGATGTTACAGGCATGGGTGTTTGCCTGCATGGATGTCTGTGTACCGCTTGCATGCCTGGTGACGCTGAAGGTCAGAAGAGAATATTAGATCCCACGGAACTGGAGTTAACAGACGATTGTGAGCCATCAAGTGGGGGCTGGGAATCAGACCACGGGCCTCTGGGAAGAGCAGCCAGCGCTCTTAACCACTGAGCCGTCTCTCCAGCCAGCCCCTTGTTTTGTTGTCTTCTTTTGAAGACAAAAGCATCTCACTATAGCCTAAGCTGCTCTAACACTCCCAGCAACCCTCCTGCCTCAGCCTCCTGAGTGCTGGGATTACTGGGGTCTACCACCACACCCGGCTAGCAGTGGTTTTGTCTTGTTCTTCTGCTACCTGGGGCAGTTACTGCCGTCCTCCTGAGCCACACATTTAAGGACCTGAGGCTCAGGTGAATCCCTTTCGACCAAGATCCCCAATGCGGCTGAGGACCCATCCCTGTGCCTGACTGACCCCCACTTCTCTGCCATTATCATGCCCTGTCTCTCAGAAGCATCAAATGTCCCTCTATCCAGGTCACCCGAGCCCAGAGACCATGGGGTCCAATCCTGGGCCTGGAGTGGTTGCAGGAGCACATGCCCTAGGAAACTCTCCCCCGGCAGCCTATGCTGGATGTCCGGGGAGGAGGTAGGGCAACACCTGACACCCCAGCGCTGGGCCTCCAGGCCTAGAAAGGAGTGACAGGTGTAGTGTGCCACAAACCGCAGGGCCTGACAGGCCACAGCTGGGAGAGGCCTGCAGGGCGCTTTACAAGCCAGCTTGTAAATAAGTAAGTAGGCAGGTAGGAAAGGCAGGGTGGGACCGTCTCCAGTTCCCAGGCTCAGAGGCCAGCCAGGACAGGGGCAGGAAGCTCCCGGCCTTCAACTCAAGCAAACCAAAGGTCCTCCCTGTTGAGTCGGTTGCAGAGCGCTGCAGGAACTCTCACTACACCTACCACCTCCTTTACTCTCCCACCCGCACCCCATTCTCATGACCTTCAGCTTGTTCTGTGGCGGAGGATGACCTTGAACTCCTGATCTGCCGGCTTCCACCTCCCAAGTGCTGAGATTATAGTATGTCACCACCATAACCAGCAGCTTTAAAAGGAAAAAGAAAAGACAGTCTTACCGTGCAGCCCAGCCTGGCTTTGAATTGATAGCCATTCTCCTGCTTCAGCCTCCAGCCAGAGTCCTGGGATTGCAGTTCTGAACCACCACACCTGACCTTCCTTACTGCTGAATCACACATCCTAGGAGTCCCTGCTGTCTGTGTACCTGTCCCAAAGCAGACCCATGTCAGGGACACAGGAGAATTGGGAAGAGCCCCCACCCCCACCCTCTGCAGGTGCAGCCTCTGAGAGGAGCAACCTAGGGTGAGCGATGTAGGGATAGGAGAGTCCAGGTTACTGAGGGGCCTGTAGGCTGGGGGTCAGGAGACTCAGGATCCCTGAGCGGAATCTGAAGACGATGGGGTGACAGAAAGGGGTGTGATAAGGTGAGTGGGAAGGCCGGGGTGGGGGGAGTAGTCTGTGTAGGATTGGCACGCCAGATGTGTCACAGAGTGAATATTCTGTTTGCACGAGAGCGCGCGTGTGTGTGTGTGTGTGTGTGTGTGTGTGTGTGTGTGTGTGTGTGTGTTTGAACGTGGAGGCCAGAGGTCAAACTTGGGTGTTGTTCCTCAGGAGGCATCCATCTTGGTTTGGGGGACAGGGTCCCTGTTAGGGTTTAGCGGAGTACCCTGCGCGGCAGGGCCAAGGTATGCCACAAAGATCACACCACAAAACACATCTCATGTAAGAGGTTTATGGGGGAGGGGGCGTGAAAGGCCATCTCAGAGCTGGAGAGAAAGAGATAGACAGACAGACAGACAGACAGATGGAGACAGACAGATGACAGACAGACGGAGACAGAGCAGAGAGCAAGAGAGCAGCAGTCTGTGATGGCGGAGACCTTTTAAGGGTACACACATCGAACGAATTTAGTGACTGGTGGCTGGTGATGATGTAGCTCATGGCATTGAGTCACTGAAGGCAGCTAGGAGAGCACCTCACCTCGTTGGCCTGAAACCACTGATTTGGCCAGAATGGGTTTTCTGCCTTCCCAGTACTGGGATTACCAATGTTTCGTTTGGGTGCTGGGCATAGAACCAAGGTCCTCACGCAAGCACACAGCAAACATTTTACCCACAGAGCCATCTCTTCAGCCTTACCACTCCATTGTCATCTGTAGGTCTTTGGGGCCCAGGGCAGCAGCCTAGTCCAAAACAATAGCCTCTTTATTTATTTAGGTTCTTTGTTAGTTGTTTCTTTAGCTGGTACTGAGGATGATATGGATCCCAGAGCCTTGTGCATGTTAAATGTTCAGCCTGTCATTAAGCTGTATTTCTGAGCCCTATTTTATTTATTAATTTATTTTTTGGAAACAGAGGCTCCCTGTGTAGCCCAGGCTAGACTCTGTCAGTGCTCCTACCTCAGCCTCCCAAGTGCTGGGTTATAGTCATGCCCAGTTTGTAATGTTTATAGAACGAAATATACACCCCTATAGATGAATGTCAAGGGAAAGGACGAGACTCAGTAGTACCGGCTCGGGGCACACAGGTTGGAATCAGGAGGCTGTTGTTAACAGCAGCTCACTTAACCTTGGAATTGGGCCGCAGACCGGGCCTGGTGGTACACATCTGTAATCTCAGCAATCAGGAGGCAGAAGCAGGAGGATTGCAAGTTCAAAGTCAGCCTGCACATTGAGTTAGGACAGCTAGGGCTATATAGAAAGACCCTGGCTCTGTTGTTGTTTTGTTTTGTTTTTTGAGACAGGGTTTCTTGTGTAACAGTCCTGGTTGTCCTGGAACTCCCTCTGTAGACCAGGCTGGCCTCAAACTCAGAGATCCTTCTGCCTCTGCCTCCATGAGTGCTGGGATTAAAGGCGTGAGCCATTGCCCAGCTTGTTGTTGTTTTTTAAAAAGAGAGGATGAGAAAGAAAAAAGAGGGCCAGCGAGATGATTCTGTGGGCAAAGGCGCTTGTCACCGAGCCTGAAGATGCTAGTTCAATCCCTAGGACTCACAGGGGACAGAAATGACTCCTTGAAGTTGTCCTCCAGCCTCTATACATTGTGAGCGCATGTACAAACACACACACACGTAAATTAATTTAAAAAGAATGTCCTCACAAAAAAATTAAAAATAAATTACTTCTTCCTCCCCTCATCAGGCTGTTTCAGTGGGGAGAGGTTAGGTTCCACAGCAATCACAAACAGTCCCGACTTCCTGTTGGGTTACGAAGACAAAGGGTTAGAGGAGGGAGAGACGGTTTCAGTTCCCAGCACCCACATGGCACCTCACAACCTTCTGTAGCTACAGTCCCAGGGGATCCGACGCCCTCTTCTGGCCTCTGAGTACGTCAGACATGCACGTGGCACACAGACACACGTGCTGGTGGAAACACCCATACACATAAAATAATACAACTGAATAAAATACAACAGAGGTTTGTTGCTCAGGGATGGTACCGGTCCAGATTCTAATTGATTTGTCCCACCTCCCTCCTCCCTCACTTCTGCCCTTCCTCTCTCTCCCCATGCCTTGACTTTTTCCTTTACAGCATGTGCAATTAAATTCCTAAAAAGTTCAATATTGTTAAAAAATGGGTCCCTTTTGATTCCACATTTCAGCCTCATTTTTCACTCCTTGGCTTCTGTCTGTGGCAGAATCCAAAAGCCCTGTCCGTATGCAAAGTCACCTACAAATTCTGCAGGAACCCCGCGTCTACAGGGGCTTCCTGTCTCCCAGCAGGGGCTATTGACCTTGCTGAAATCACCTTCCAAGTGATGAGGCAGGTTTGAAAGGCCAGCAGGAAATGGACAATTTATGTAATTAACTCCCAGCGCCTGAGCCTCCGGGCAGCTGAAATGTGTAGAGTCCTGGATTTGGGTTTAATCTAATGAATTACGGGGACTGAAGCAAACGCACAACAGGACCATGTGCAGCGAGGGCTTGCCTATCTTACAAAGCTGGGAAAACATGGCTGCTGGGAAGACAATACAGGAACAGGGTGGCGGAGAAGGCTCAGAGAGTAAAGGGGCTTGCTGCCAAACCTGAAGGCTTGAGTTCAATCCCCAGGACCCACATGGTAGAACAAGAGAAGTTACTAATAATGCAAGGTGTCCTCCGGCTTCAACATATTTATGAGCATGGACTCACACACAGTAAATAATGAAATGCAATTTAAAAAACGTTTTAATAATGAGAAGATGGTGTAGTATTTTCATCAAACCTATATACATCCTCCATATACTTTTTTTTATTTGAGACAGGGTGTCACGGTGTGACCCAGATTAACCTGGCACTCACTACTGGTAGCCCAAGGTCACTTCTTTTTTTTTTTTTTTTTTTTAGGTTACTTTTTTTTATTTTTTTTTTTTTTTTTTTTTAAAGATTTATTTATTTATTATGTATAAAGCATGTATGACCAGAATAGGGCACCAGACCTTATTACAGATGGTTGTGAGCCACCATGTGGTTGCTGGGAATTGAACTCAGGACCTCTGGAAGAGCAGTCAGTGCTCTTAACCTCTAAGCCATTTCTCCAGCCCGCCCAAGGTCACTTCTTCAGAGTTACAGCAATCCTCCTGCCTCAGCCTCCTGAGTGCTGGGATTCCAGTTGGATGGCACCATCCTTCAAAAGCTGATATGGATGCCTCTTCCTCCACAAGCCCTCCCTGCCCTCTCTCTGTCTCTCAGGCTAGTCTTCCCCTCATGCCCATGTTTACTCTAGTGTCACCGGCTGTGGCCAGGCTGGTCATGAACTTGGAATCCTCCCATAGTTAGGATTGCAGACCTGAACAAGAGCTGTGGGTGAGCTCCTGCCCAGAAGGCTGGTGGGACAGACTGAGCCCTGAAGCGTCCTCTGTCCCTCCTACGGGCAGACACCGGACTTTCTAGAAGAGCCACCCCTCGGGGCATTTCCCAGGTAGTCCACAGAGCCTAGGCAGGCTCCTATGTCTCAGCCCAGCCTCTCACTGCCCCACTTGACCCTTCGGGAAGCCCCAGGCCTTTCTCCCACTGATGAAATCTAAAGGAATCCGGGTAGGAGGTTGGGCCACAGGGAAGAGAGCTAGCTGGAACCAGTCTGTGTTTCTTCTCTTACAAGGGGCAGGCAGTGGGGCAGAACACTCCCAGCCAATCCTAACCCCCACCCTTCAACCTCATTTTCCTGGCTGAGACTCACCCTACACGTCCCCTGAGATTCTGGGTTCGGGAGGCCTCTTTCCTCCTCCTTCTGAGTCTGTTGTTCTTACCCTTGGAAGAATGACATTGTCTAGACTAAGAATGGACTTTCTGATGAATTGGCCCGAGGCCAATTTTTAAAAAATATTGTTAATTTGTGAGTGTGTGTGTGTGCCCATGTGTGTGTGCCCACGTGTGTTGCATCTGCCATGCACCTGTGGGGAGCACCCAATCAGTGACTGTCTAATGAAACAGACTGCAAAAGATCATTTTTCCTGGCTCGGGAGATGGTTTGCTGCTCGAGCATGATGACCGGAGTTCAAATCCTCAATATTCATGTAAAAGCGCGGCACAACAGGGAATGCCTGTAACCCTAGTGCTAGCAGACACAGACCGGAGGACCTCAGGGTCTTGCTAGCCCCAAGCCTAGCCAAAATTGATGAGCTCAGATGCTGTGAAAGGGGAGAACAATCGAGATGACACCCAATGTCCACCTGCACACACCCACTTGAGGGCAGATGGACCTGTTGGCACACAAATGGATTCCACACACACACAAGGTCTTGTGTATCAGGGTGGTCTCAAACTTGCTGAGGCTGACCTTCAATTACTGTTCCTCCCCATGTCAACCTCCTGCCTCTGTCTCCTGTGTGCTGGGAATGAAAAATGCTCCAGCCCGGGCTCCCCAGAATTTAAAAAAGGTTTATTTTTATTTTATATGTATGTTTGTCTACATGTATGCATGCATGCCACATTCATGCAGTGGCTGCAGCAGCCAGAAGAGCGTGGAGCTCCTGGGAACGCAATTCCGGTTTTCTGCAAGAGCAGCAAGTGCTCTTAATAGCTGAACCATCTCTCAGTATAGCCTCCTGGAATTTTTTTCTTCCTTCCTCCTTTCTTCTTTGGTTTGTTTTTCGAGACTAGGTTTCTCTGGGCAGCCTCGACTGTTCTGGAACTCATTGTGTAGACCAGGCTGGACTCCAACTCAAGAGATCTGCCTGCCTCTGCCTCCCGTGTGCTGGACCTAAAGGCGTGCACCATCCACCACTACCTGGTTTATTCTCCTGAAGTACTTTTTAAATGGAGAGGAACATGAAGGTCCAGGCCTGTAATCCCAGGATTTGGGAGGTTGAGGCAAGAACACTTCAAGGTCAGCCTGGGCTACGTGAAACCCTATCTCAAAAATAAAAATAAAAACAACGAAAAAGAAAACTAACCTTTCAATGTCTGCCTGCCCTTTCTAGAAGTCCTGCTGTGGTTAATCAACTACAACCCATAGCTAGATTCCCTTAGAGGGGTCGGGGTGAGGTCCGGGTGCATGGATGTGGGTTGGTACAGTTTCCCAACGCCCCGCCCCTTTTGGACGCCTTTGCATGCTCTCTGACCCCGCCCCCTTTCGGCCCCGCCCCTGTCCAGGCATTGTTATTCAGCCTTGGTTGGGTGACCAGCCCCTCTTTGATCTTGGTCCCACCCCTCGCTCACCACCTGGCGCCGAACGCTCCGTAACCAATCAGCGCTCGCGGGCTGGCCTCCGCCTTCTCAAGCCCCGCCCTCCGCCTTTAATCCTAATCGCTTCCGTCTAGCAGTCTCAGAGCCACGCGGCGCGGCCTGGGAGGTGTTTTCTTCGCTCTTTGGCGCCACTTTCCACATCCTCGGGCCTCTGCCTATTTGCATTTGGGAATCGGATTTCCTCTCCAGGACCTGCGACCCTCAGTCCACTCCTCCTAGGGCTCCAGTACCCAGGGTTCGAGAGCCAGGCGCCCTAGCCCTGGGATCCCGTATCCCGGTCTCCCGGAGCCAGGCATCCCGGATCTACGCCACCTGGGTTGAGCTTCTTGAAGACCTCGGCCACTTGGGCGCCCTAAAGCCTTCCCGGAGTCAAAGATTCCCACGTCC
>CABHPP010001170.1:25930-31713 GCA_902168425.1 Peromyscus attwateri | reverse complement strand
CCCCCCCCCCCCCCGCACCCTCCTGCCATGCCTACTTATTGGCGCTAACCTTGTCAGTTCCCAGCTGCTGAGAGCCTGGGACCCCTCCTATGTGCCCTGCCCTTGCCTCACCACTGGGATGTGGCCAAGTGAGCTCAGGACCCCTGCCTGCCCTCCTTCCCCAACCTGTTCCACCTAAGCTTTGGCCTCCGGCCCCCTTAGCAATGCTGTCCTGGGGCTTGTGTCATTCTTGTGGTACGTCCCCTGACTGCCCTCTCCACACCCAGGCTATTTGCCTAGGGCAGGCCCCAGTAGGTTCAGGATCCCCCTCCCCAGAGCCTCCCTCTGCCTCAGTGGACTAGCTGTGGGTGTGCCCTGGAGTCTGTGGAGCTGAGACCAGAGGGAGTTTGTGCTTGACAGTGTGACGGGGAGGTGGGAGTCTGCTGTACTGAGTGGGAGCCCAACGTTAAAGCTGACCTGGGACCTGCCAGCTGGACTCCAGGAAACAAGCCTTTGATGAGCAAGTAGGAGCTAGAGGCAACAGGCGAGACTGTCGGGACTGGACCTAGGGCTGGGGTTGGTGGGGAAGGTGCAGGCTCTGGGGAGAAGGACTAAGGGCCACTCACTCTGCTCCTCCACCATCCCAGCCATCTTAGTGGCCCCCCAGGTCCGGTCCCCTCAGGAAGACCTGTCTTGTTCTAGCCAGGACTCTCTCCTAGTCTGGGGCTGTGCTGGCCCATGCCCAGGTGGGGCAGACACAGGTGAACTTTTCTCTGAAAAGCTATCTTCACTCCCATACTCCCCCCACCAACCTGGTGTGGCCCAGGCTTGAGAGAAATGTCACCTTCACATCCCTGTTTACAAGCAGAGCAGGGTTGGGCCCAGCAGCCTAGCTCTGCACATGCCTGTGAGTGGTGGCAGCTGCTCACCCAAACATGGGTCACCACATTGGTATGAGGTTGTCAGTGTGTACCCAGTCCTGGATTATCCAGGTTGAGAACCTCTCCTGCATGGTGGCAAGGGGCCATTCATATCAACCTTGTGCTATGAATGCCATTACTGGATTTAGTTCACAGAGAAGAGACAATCACAGAGAGGTTGAGTAACCTGTCCAGAGACACACAGCTTGGCAGTGGTCATGGAGATTTGAGATTCCCAGGCAGTCTGGCTCCAAACACAACATTTAGTTACTGATGTGGGATGGAGGGGGTCTGAGAAGTTAGGGAATGTTTTTTCTCCTCCTGACACCCTCTTTCCTAGTCATCAATACTAATGGGTCCCATGCCATCTAGGGGCACAGAGAGTGAATTTGGAGAAGAGAGGCATTGATGGAGCACAGTGAGTTCGAGGGGCTAGAGCTGAGTCCAGGAAGGCTTCCCAGAGGGGGTGGCATGTGACCCAACTCCATGGATCCTCCATGGGAAAATGGGAACATGGAGTGACAAGCCCAAGCCTGTGGTCCTTCCCAGTTGAGGGGATGAAGCTGGGGGTCAGGAGTCACACACAGAAGAAAGGGCATCCTTGCTTGGCTAAACAGTAAAGGGCCAGGAGGATATTAACCAGTTGGAACTCCTGATCCTTTTGCCAGGCTGGCCATCCTGTGTTGGAGAGATCGGAACAGAAATGGGACTTTGGGGGACTCAGCGCTCCAGGGGTGAATAATCTGAGTTCTCGAATCTCATTTCAGATCATTGCTGTTGACCTCAGCAGCTTCTCAGGGCATAGCAAGATGATCTGCCCTAGTTTGTGCTGCTGAGCTCAACAGAGGCGTGGAAGCCAGGGAAAACCCGGGGCTTGGCCAGCGGATGCACTTGCAAGCCTCTGAGCCCAGGCTCCAGGAGCTGCATGGCTGGGTCTGTGTTTACCCACTCCAGCAGGAGTCGAAAGGGTGTGATCTTTCCCAGCTCAGCCCTGAGGCCCCAGCACCATAGGGAAGAAGGCAGTTGCTGCATTTCTTCCAGTTAGGGAACTCACTGGTCCTAACCTTCTACTAACTAGCTGTGTGACTCTGGCAAACTGGTTGGTCTCTCTGGGCTTCAGCGTTTCTGTCAGTAGCATCAGGTAGAGGTGGTAAGCAATGTCTGCTGTGTGAACATATGAGGATGGAACAGGGGAGATGAAAGGGGCTGGGGGTGTCGCTCTTGACAGTGCTTGCCTAGCATGCACAAAACCCTGCTTTCTTTTTTTTTTTTCTTTTTTTTTTTTTCTCGAGACAGGGTTTCTCTGTGTAGCTTTGCGCCTTTCCTGGAACTCGCTTTGGACACCAGGCTGGCCTTGAACTCACAGAGATCTGCCTGGTTCTGCCTCCCAAGTGCTGGGATTAAAGGCATGAGCCACTACCACCTGGCAAAAACCCTGCTTTTGATACCCAGCACCACCTTAAAACTACTTGGTTAGCAAGAAAGTTGACTCAGTGGTAAAGAGCAGACATTGATCTTCCAGAGGACCTGAGTTCCATTTCCAGCATCCATGTGCATCTCACAAGTGCCTATTATTCCAGCTCCAGGAGGATCCATTGCCTCTGGCTTCCACAGTGTACACACACACACACACACACACACACACACACACACACACACACGTAAAGTCATAAAATAAACCTTAAAATAGCTGGACCTGGGGGCACATATCTGTAACCCCAGCATGTGGGAGGTAGAGACCAAGAGGACCAGGCGTTCAAGGCCATTTTCATCTACATAAAGAGTTCGAGGCCGGCCAGGGCTACAGGAGACTCCGTGAGAGGCTTTCTTTGTTCCTAGGAACCAGCACCAGGACAGCAGACTAACACACACTGGGCAGGCCTCCAGATGCAGCAGAAAGGCCTTAGGCTGCCGCCTGCTTCCTGGTGGGACCCCTAGCCCCGCTCCTGGCTGTCTGCTCTTGTGAGAGCTGCCCGATGTGACGATGTGACGATGTGACTCTGCCCTCTGCTCTGCTCTTGCAGTGGGAACGCCTGTGGTTCTTGCTCCTGGTTTGCACCTTCAGCCTCACTCTCACCTGGCTCTACTTCTGGTGGGAAGTTCACAACGACTACGATGAGTTCAACTGGTAAGTGGAGGAATCCCCAGGGCCCAGCCTGGCCCTGGAGTCCTACAACCAGCTCCCCTGTGGCCTCAAGCAAGGCCCACTCTGGAGCCCAGATCCTGCCCATCTGCAGGCCTTCAGGAAGGCTTCCTGGAGGAGGAGACATGGGAACAAGCCTGAGCTGGCTCTTAGATCCCCTAAAGCTTACAAGGAGACTCAGTGATGCTCTCTAGGCCCAGCCTGTGAAGAACAGGAGCAGTAGGCAGAGCGATATCAGCCTGAGGTGGAGGGCTGCTAGCCCCCTTCGTAGACAAGAGCTCCAAGGCCAAGAGAGACCAAGATCTGGGCAGAAGAGGCAGTTCCTAGCCTCAGGCTCCCTGGCTCCTGTGGCTGGACTGGCATGGCTGGCAGATGTCACTGTCTAATTCAGCTCTGCCTCCTTTAGGGGCACTTCGGGTCCAAGGGCAGGTACAATTCTACCCATGCCCTCACCTCCTCCATTGCCAGCTTTGTGTTGACCAGGAAAGGCACGGGCAGGGAAGAAGATCCTGGGTGCTTCTGAGAACTCTTCCACTGACAGATTTTGGAAACTGAGGCCCAAGTTCACATATCCAGTGTGGGGAGTCAGGGCTAGGGAGCAAGCCTCTGGTGCGCTCTGAGCTTCTTTCTCCTTCTGTGAGGTAGGATAACTCCAGTCTCATCAGGTTCTTATGAGGACGAGACAGGGCGATGGGTGGGGGCGGGGCACAGAGCTGCTTCCTGGGAGGCCAAGTCTCTATCCGAGGGAGGCTCTGACTCAGAGCACTGGGCTCATCAGACTCACTCGGCTTCTGGTGGGCTGAGGTTCAAGGATTCTGCTAGGATCCCAAGACTATTAATGGGACATGACGTCTGCTGTCCACCCACCAGTGTGTTAGTTACTTTCCCATCGCTGTGACAAAATGGCTTGACACATGCGACTTCAGAAAGGAGGGGTCTGCTTTGGCTCACAGTTCCTGTCAATCATGGCAACAGGAGCTTGAGGCAGCCGCTTTTATCACATCGGGCTCAGGGGAGATAAATTCTGGTGCTCATCTTGCCTCCTGCTTTTTAGTCAAGCCAGGACCCCAACCCATGGGATGGTACCACCCACACTCAGGGTGGTCTCCCCACCTCATTTAACCCGGTCTAGAAACTTCCTCAGTGCGTCCTAGGTGAGTCTAGATTCTGTCAAGTTGACGATCGATATGAACTGTGATACTCTCCGAAGCGCCAGACTGAACCACTGTCATTAATGAATACAGTAAAGGACACACTACTGTTGCCTCCACCTGCCCTGTAGCCCAGCAAGATGAGCCAGGCCCACTCACGTGCCGGAGCTGGGCCCTGGTCTCTATTACATATCACAGGTCAATCATGCATCTTTGTAAGTGTCTAAAGCATGGGTAGTATTGTAGATGCATGAGAACATTGCTTGCTGGCCCTCAATGGCAATCCCTAGACGACAGCAGCACACACCCTGTATATATGGACAAAGTGAGGTCTGAGGAGGGACACTCACTCGTGGTCATACAGCCGGTCAGTGCCAAGGACACATGTCAAGTGCAGTCTGAGGAAATACGGGCTCAGAGAGGGTAGAAGGGCCTTTGCGAGGTCACACAGCAAGCTGCTGATGGATCAGTGATGGAGGTTTGACCCTCAATAGCTCCCTGTCACTGGGAAGACTCAGCAGATGCCAGCCCTGTCTAGGAGGCAGCCCAGAGGCCTGCCTGCAAACTGCAGCTCCTTTACCTGCCAGCTGTTTCTTGGGAGGCTGGAGCTTCTCTTGAGTCTCTGGGATTACGTCCTGCACAAAGAGGATGTAAGCACCAAGGGTCAGCACTGGATGGGCATAGGCAAGGAGAGCCGCATAGGGCCGGGAGTGTCCAACCTTTTGACATTGAGACACAGTTCTATCATCAACAGTGTACGCTAGAGAACTCCACCGTGGGATTATTGCAAACAAACACACCCAAAGTAACCAAACTCACAACAATGTTTGACGGACACTCACAATTTGTCTTGTGCAGGTTGGACACACCTGTAAGCTATTGTGTGTTTGTTCTGGAGGCTTTCCTGCCCAATGTGGCCACACTTGAGAGGCCAGTGGGACCAGAAAAATCTTTCAGGAGTAGCTCCAGGGCTGATTCCTGGACTTCTTTGGCCCTTAGTTTCCCAAGCTGTACTGTCAGATGAGCATAGCCTGTGATTTTCTGAATGGTAGGCCTTCCCACAGGCTCAGAGGAGGGCCCTGAGAAGGGACAGCAGAGGCGGATGCCCCGTGGAATCTTCCTGATGTCTCCTCCCAGCTCCAGGCAGGCTACCACTACCTGTCCTGACGGCTGGCTCACTCTTTAATACCCCGAGTGAGTTTCTTTATCCTCTGAGCCTCTCGCTCCCTACAAACACAAGGAGGCTGTGAGTGAGTCATCATTCTGGGAAGCAGCTCAGCTGCATCCTCCAGGACCCTTAAGAAGTTCGCTCCCTCTGCCCTGTCGTTCTGTTTATAGCAGCCTGACCCAAGGAAAGAGAAATGCACAAAAATGTGTCTGTTCTCCCATCTTCGGGTTAGTTTAGAAAGTGAATCATTGCAAGCCGTGATGTTCCACTGGTGGGAAGCTGGCTATAGATGGCACAGGAATGCAGGAAGACCACACGCTGCTTTCAAATCAATCACGTGTTCTCAGCACTTTTCCTGGTTTCAGTGGGTGCTCTCGTTAGGAGGACATTTGTTATGTCCTTGTCACAAGCCTCCCTCCCTT